>BLSH010151023.1:327558-337905 GCA_018402905.1 Glandirana rugosa | reverse complement strand
GCGCAATTCTCATTCGAATCGCAACAGCACTGAAAGCTGAAAATTGGTCTGGGCAGGAAGTGTTCTAAGTGCCCGGTATTGAAGTGGTTAAGTACTTGATGATTGCAGCGCCCTCCTAGTTTGGATACTAGTGAGTGTATGTAGTTTTTGGCTCTCTCAGTTTAACAGGAGAGCAGATAGGCACATTTATGTGCTGTCTGCTTAGCAAAGAGGCTGGATTTGAGTAAGGTCTGCTTAATGTGCTATGGTGCTGATCCATGGGGTCTGGAGAGTTTTACCCTGTCCAGTAGTATGGGTCCTATTGGACAGTGGGAGAAAAACCCAGCCAGTGACAGCAGGTGTATTTGAGGGTGGTTCTGACCAGGTAATAGGGGAATGGCCCCCACTGCATCTTGGATGAACACCCTCATATAAAAAGGAGCACATGGGCTCAAGGTTAGGAGTTCCAGCCCACTCAGACCTCAGGGGTGAAGGCGTGTGTTTAGCTCCTGGCTGCTAGGCATGAGGGCCTATCCAGGAGGCCGCTGGTTGCTAGGCCTGGTCGAGGCCTATCCGCATGCTGAAGCTGCAGCCCAGAGTTCTTTAGAAGCTGACATAGGGAGGACGTCCTTGGATTCAGTCTGATATCACAGTGGCAAAGTGTTGCTTGGAAGTTGGAAGGAGCCTACCGACATGGTGTGAGTACAGACAGTGAAGGGATCCCCGAGACTGTGTTGATAGAATTTTCCCTCCGGCCCTCATAATCAGCTTGTTGGGTTTGCCAGCTAGAAAAGAGACAGTGGTGAGTGTCTTGAAGAACAGCTTATCCTGTGTTGCTTAAAAAGGGACCTGCGCCACTAATGTCAGCCTGCCATTAAGTGCCCTTGGTAGTCTGCTACACTGAGTTAGAAAGGAGACACTGGTTAGTGTCTTGAAGAAGCAAGGTCCGACCTGTCCTTTATTGCTTAAAGATGGACTTGTTTCATTAGGATCAGTTTGTTAAGTGCACCACTGAGATCAGTCTGCTGTACAGAGATAGAGAGAAGTTGTCCTCACTTGGAACTTGTTAACTTGGAGTATCCCATACCTTTCCTTCTCCTATCCAAGTTCTACAATAAAGCATCAAAAATTCATCCCCTAGACTGGTCATTGGAAAATCAGCAGGATTGTGTATGTGCACCTGACAGTGTGAAAATCCATAGTGACTGGCTGCTGGATAATCAGAGGGAGGCCTAGGTCAATATATTAATTCAGCATCTCCTTCGGGGATACCGCTACATGATACTGCCAGAACACTTGTGAATGTACAGTGCAACTGTACTATATACTTTCTGCCTGTGTTGGTTCTTAAAATACATTGTTTTCAGCTGTCTTTAAATCCTACAGAACCATATACTGTATAATAATAATAATAATAATAATAATAATAATAATAATAATAATAGGAGAGGGGAAATGTTCTGCAGTAATAATGTGTTACTTTTGTCTTAATAGAGATGGGAAAGTGACCATTGCCCCCCTAGCACTGAAAGGGGGAGATTTACTAAATCTGGTACAGCTGTGCATGGTAGCCAATCCGCTTCTAAAATCAACTTGTTAAGTTAAGCCAGTGGTTCTCAACTCCGGTCCTCGGGACCCCCCAACAGGCCAGGTTTGCAGGATAACTGAAATACATCACAGGTGATATAATTTGCTGCTCAGTGATTGCAGTGTTCTAGTCTGCATCTCCCTAAGGTAATACTTAAAATCTGGCCTGTTGGTGGGTCCCGAGGACCGGAGTTGAGAACCACTGAGTTAAGCTTTGACAAGAAAACCTGGAAGCTGATTGGCTTCTATGCAGAGCTGCACCAGATTTTGCATTCTCCAGTTTTAGTAAATCTCCCCCAAAGTATTTTACCAGCAGAATCATGAGATGAAGTTAAAGGAAACTAATGCAGCCCCCATATCCAAGGTCTGGTAAACTGCAAATTGCAATTTTTTTTTTTTTGGAGTTTGGTTTTGATATGCTTTATGTGTTCAGGTAAAATAACTGGTTCACATCACAGCAAACAAAGTGCAAATACTCCATATTCTATAATATAGCTTGTTACTTAGTTGCCAATGATAACTTAAGCATTGTAGATTTGTGCACAGAGCTAACCTTGCGTCTGAAGGGCAGCTTATGGTTTCAAAATAACACTGATAGAACCTTGTTTTTTATGGTGTGTCCTCAGGGCACTTGTGAAAAGAAAACTAAAAATCACAATTAATGAAATAAAAGCAAATACATAATCATCCTCTCGGTCAAGTGTACACTGTATGACTTTTCCACAAATCCAATATGCAATTAATGTGAAGTGATCCATAAAACGGATTAAAGCAGACACAAAGCTGGCAATAAAATAAATATAAGAACAGATTTGTCAGAGAAGCAAGCTGATTTACAGCAGCTCCCTTCCCCACCTGTAAGCAAGATGCTTCATAGTAGAACAATCATTTAAAATTTTATTTTGAAGAATGCCAAGGGAATCCTATCAGTCTATTTTGTAGTCATGCATGTACCTCTTAGTATTTGATTAATGGGATGTTTCTCCACGAATGCAATCAAGCATGTAGTCAGAATTATTTTTGCTAGCACAGCACAATTTTGGATTTAAGGCTTTGACCATTTTTAATACAGTTCAGATATTCCTAAATTGTGTTCTTGTTTATCAGTATGTTTATTTGATTAATACCTGCTATTTTGCTGTTAATGATACTATGTTCTTAGGCGACTGATACACAGCTCTTTTAGACAAATAGAGCCTTAAAACTTATATCATTAAATTGACCATGTTGTTAGAATTACAAAATGTAATCAACAGCCTACAGTTAAGTAATATTGATTACTTACCTTACTGGTGGGTGTTAGTTCATTCTTTAGGCTAGGTTCACACTAGTCCGAGAAACTGACCAACATTAGGAGCATAAGTCGCATTACATCATCAAATCAATGTTTCCCTATGAGAGCCATCTTTACTGGTCCGACACAAGTTGGACCGACTTTGAAAAAGGTTCCTGTACTACTTTTGTCCAACTCTGATCCTACTTCAGCCCATTGAATATCATAGAAGTCGGATCAAAGTCGGATCATTGTCTTAACTTATTCGACTTTGTCATGCGACTTGTGCTCGGAGGATCTTGAAGGGGAACTCCACGCCAAATTAAAAAAAAAATGGCATGGGTTCCCCCTCCAAGAGCTTACCAGGCCCTTCGGTCTGGTATGGATTTTAAGGGGAACCCCCACACCAAAAAAGGCTTGGGGTCCCCCCAAAATCCATACCAGACCCTTATCCCCTAAACATGGGGGGTGGATGCTTTGGGACAGGGGGGCCCTGCGCCCCCCCCACCCCAAAGCACCTTGTCCCCTTGTTGATGAGGACAAGGGCCTCTCCCCAACAACCCTGGCAGGTGGTTGTTGGGGCCTGTGGGTGGGGGGCTTATCAGACTCTGGAAGCCACCTTTAACAAGGGGGCCCCCAAATCCCAGCCCCTACCCTATGTGAATGAGTATGGGGTACATTGTACCCCTACCCATTCACCTAAAAAAAGTGTCAAAAATAAACACACCACACAGGTTTTTAAAGTATTTTATTAAACCAGCTCCGGCGCCTTCTCCCTCCCATTTCTTCTCCCCTCTCCGGCATCTTCTTTCTTCTGCTTTTTGCAGGATCTTCTTTCTTTTGAGGGGTCTTCTTTCTTCTGCTCTTTTGCCGGTACTTCTCTCTGTGCCGTCTTCTGCTCTTTTGCCGAGTCTTCTCCCTTTGTTCTTCCTCTGTTCTTCTTCCCCTGTTGACTCAATGCGATCTCCCACATGAATGCTGTTTCCGTGCTGTGCATTGACTTATATTGGCACAGGGCAGGGCCACCAGCTGATCCCTCAGAAGAAAGAAGACCCCCAAAGAAGAAAGAAAACGCCGGAGAGGGGAGAAGAAATTGGAGGGAGAAGACGCCGGAGCTAATTTAATAAAATACTTTAAAAACCTGTGTAGTGTGTTTATTTTTGACACCTTTTCTTTTATGTGATTGGGTAGGGGTGCAATCTCTGGGCCTGGATCTGGAGACCCCTTGCTAAATAAGCCACCACCAGCCAGGGTTGTCAGGAAGAGGTCCTTGTCCTGATCAACAAGGAGACAAGGTGCTTTGAGGTGGGGGAGCGCAGGGCCCCCTGGCCCAAAGCACCCACCCCCATGTTGAGGGCATGTGGCCTGGTATGGTTCGGGGGGGCGTTTGCTCATCCCCACCCCCTTTCCTGACCTGCCGTGCTGCGTGCTGAGATAAGGGTCTGGTATGGATTTTGGCGGCCCCCCACGCCATTTTTTTCTAATTTTGGAGTGGGGGTCCCCTTAAAATCCATACCAGACTGAAGGGCCTGGGATGCTCTTGGGGGGTACCCCATGCCATTTTTTGTTAAATTTGGCGGGGGTTCCCTTTCAAGATCCCCAGAGCACAAGGTGCCTGGTATTGTCGGGATCAAAGTCGGATCTGGTTCACAGAAGTTGGAGCAATGTAGATCCAATGTAGGACTGTTTTAGGACATGGGTAGCAGAGCAAGGTGGGATCAAGGTCGGACCGTTTTCATGTCGGACTAGTGTGAACGTAGCCTTACTGTCTTGCAGACATATGAGCACTGCTGCTATCCAACACTTCTGGATATGTCAATCAATGTGTGCCTGAATGGGTAATGGCGTCCCTCCCCCTGCTGCAAAGTCACTACAAAACACAGCAGTGATGTACTGGAGGAACCTAAACGCACAGTGGGGAACACATTATTTGAGACAACTGGAAATGTTGGAATCAGTAGTGATAATTACAGTTGAGCGAACACCTGGATGTTCGGGTTCGGTGGGTCCGGCCGAACTTCGCGAAAAAGTTTGGGTTCGGTACCGAACTTGACCCGAACTTTACCTCGGACCCCAACCCCATTGAAGTCAATGGGGACCCAAACTTTTCGGCACAAAAATGGCTGTAGAAAAGTCCTGGCAAGTTCTAGAGGGCTGCAAAAGGAAGTAAAATGGGGGTAAGAGTAGGACAAGTGCCCTACAAAAAATGGGGATAGGGAAAATAACTTAAAATCAAATAAAATGTGTGTCAGGGACACTACTTTAATTGTGTTCTGTTAGTTCAGTTGGCAACATTTTGGCATATTTAAATACTGCTTTTACATTGCAGTTAGACAAATTTAATTTTTTTTATTTTTTTGTGCAAAATATTACATTTGCGGTGAGCGGGGCATTTCTTGCACAAAATTAAAAAGTGCGTCTACATTGCTGATTTAAAAAAAAAAATATTCTAAATACTACATTTGTGGCCACAAAAATAAAAAGTGTGTCTACATTGCTGGTTTAAAAAAAAAGAATAATAATGTATTATTCTTTTTTTTATTATTAATAAATAGTGCTACATAGTACATTTGCACCTTGCTGTGCATTTCTTGCACAAAAATAAAAAGTGTGTCTACATTGCTGGTTTAAAAAAAAAAAATTCTAAATACTACATTTGCAGCCAGCGGTGCATTTCTTGTACAAAAATAAAAAGTGAGTCTACATTGCTGGTTTAAAAAAAAGAATAATAATTTATTATTTTTTTTTATTATTAATAAATAGTGCTACATAGTACATTTGCACCTTGCTGTGCATTTCTTGCACAAAATTAAAAAGTGCGTCGACATTGTCGGTTTAAAAAATAATATAAATTTGTGCTAAATAGTACATTTGCGTCCAGAATGAGGAGAGCGTCAAATAAGGGACGTGGTCATGGTCGTGGTGCTGCTGGTGCTGCTGGTATTGGTGGTGTTTGTGAAGCTCCTGTTGCAAGGAGAGGACGTGGTCGATCTGTGCCAGCTACACGCACAAGTGAAACACCTTCCTCAGAACCTTCAACGTTATATGGTAGGCCCGAATGCCGCTCAATGAATGGTGAGGCCAGAACAAGTACAGGCTATAGTAGATTGGGTGGCTGACAATGCCTCCAGATCCTTCACATTGTCTCCCACCCGGTCCCTTGATGAAAGCTCAGAGTAGGCACCTGAACCCCATGGCCATCTGTCTTTCACCTCAGCCCCTTGTAAATCAGTCAAGCAGTCTGAGCCCCAAGTCATGCAACAGTCTCTTATGCTTTTTGATGACTCTGCTGGTGTGCCTTTCGTGGGCCATCCACATAGCCCTGCCCCAGAAGTGGAAGACATTGAGTGCACGAATGCCCAACCACTTCTGTTTCAGGATGAGGACATGGAAACACCACAGGTGCCAACTGCTGCGGCTTTCTACAGTGTGCAGACTGACAAGGAGGGCAGTGGTGAAGAGTGGGTGGAAGATGATGTGGAGGATGATGAGGTCCTAGACGGATGATGAGGTCCTAGACCCCACATGGAATGAAGGTCATATGAGTGACGTGTGCAGTTTGGAGGAAGAGGTGGTGGTCGCACAGAGGCACCAGCACATCAAAAGAGGAAGACGGTTGCAAAAGCAGAGCGACCGTCTCCTAGACTGTACGCCTGCTACTACCCACCGCACCCAAGGACCTAGCACACCAAAGGCAGCTCAAAGGAGTTCTCTGGCTTGGCAGTTCTTCAGACAATGTGCTGATGACAAGACACGAGTGGTTTGCACACTGTGCAATCAGAGCTTGAAGCGAGGCATAAATGTTCTAAACCTGAGCACAACCTGCATGACCAGGCATCTACATGCAAAGCATGAGCTGCAGTGGAATAAGCACCTCAAAATCCAAAAGGTCTCGGGCTCCTCCTGCTTCCTCTTCTGCTGCTGCCTCAGCCTCTTCCTCCACCTCTATAGTGCCAGTGTCACCTGCCACCCAGCAAACAGACAATGTGACAGCAACGAAACAATGTCCGCCACCGTCCCCAAGCATTTCCACACTGTCCCAAGGAAGCTTACAGTTGTCCATCTCCCAAACACTGGAGAGAAAGAGGAAGTACCCCCAACCCACTCGCGATCCCTGGCCCTGAATGCCAGCATTTCAAAATTCCTGGCCTTTGAAATGCTGTCATTCTGTCTGGTGGCCACGGACAGTTTTAAAAACCTGATGGCGGTGGCTGTCCCACAGTATGTGGTTCCCAGCCGCCACTACTTTTCCAGGGGAGCCATCCCTTCCCTGCACAAACAAGTCGGGGACAAGATCAAGTGTGCACTGCGCAATGCCATCTGTGGCAAGGTCCACATAACCACTGATACGTGGACAAGTAAGCACGGGCAGGGACGCTATATCTCGATAACTGCACACTGGGCAAATGTAGTGGGGGGTGGGCCTGAGGTGGATAACAGTTTGGCACATGTCCTTCCGCCACCGAGGATTGCAGGGCATTTCTCTTTGCCTCCTGTTGCCTCCTCCTCCTACTCAGCTTCCTCCTCCTCATCCAGTCAGAGTAACACCTTCACCACCTACTTCAACACATCCAGGGGGAAATGACAGCAGGCTGTTTTAAAACTGATATGTTTGTGGGATAAACCCCACACTGCACAGGAGCTGAGGATGGGCATTGAACAACAGACCGATGAGTGGTTGTTGCCACTGAGCCTCAAGCCCGGCCTGGTGATGTGCGATAATGGGCGAAATCTCGTAGCAGCTCTGGGACTAGCCGGTTTGACACACATCCCTTGCCTGGCGCATGTGCTGAATTTGGTGGTGCAAAAAATTTCTAAAAAACTACCCAGATATGTCAGAGCTGCTGCAGAAAGTGTGGGCCATCTGTGCGCGTTCTCACCCTGCTGCTGCTCGCCTGTCTGCGCTGCAGCAGAACTTCGGCCTTCCCACTCACCACCTCCTATGCGATGTGCCCACAAGGTGGAACTCCACATTGCACATGCTGGAGAGACTGTGCAAGCAGCAGCAGGCAATAGTGGAGTTTCAGCTGCACCATGCACGGGTCAGTCGCTCTGCGTAACAGCACCATTTCACCACCAAGGAGTGGGCCTCCATGCGAGACCTGTGTACCATATTGCGGTGTTTGGAGTACTCCACCAACATGGCCAGTGCCGAGGACGCTGTTCTCAGCATTACTATCCCACTTCTATGTCTCCTTGAAAAAACACTTTGGGTGATGATGGAAGAGGATGTGGCACAGGAGGAAGAGGAGAAGGAGGAGGGGTAATTTCCACGGTTATCAGGTAAGTCATTCACAAGTGGCTCAGAGGGTTGGTTCCTTCACCAGCATAGGTCAGGTAAAAAATTTTCAAGCCAGGGCACAGTTCTGGAGAATGAGGAGGACGAGGATGAGGAGGAGGAGGAACTGTGTTTACAGCAGGGTGGCACCCAACGCAGCTTGTGAGCATCACTGGAGCGTGGCTGGGGGGATATGGAGGACACAGATGATACGCCTCCCACAGAGGACAGCTTGTCTTTGCCTCTGGGCAGCCTGGCACACATGAGCGACTACATGCTGCAGTGTCTGCTCAACGACAGCCGAGTTGCCCACATTTTAACTTGTGCTGATTACTGGGTGGCCACCCTGCTGGATCCCCGATACAAGGACAACGTGCCATCCTTAATTCACTCACTGGAGCGTGATCAGTAGATGCTCTACTACAAGCGAGGGCATTCCCAAATGACACCGGGGGCTCAGTGGAAGCACAAGGCGAAGGCAGAGGAGGAGGAAGAGGTCACCAACGCAGCTGTGGCACCGCCAGCACCTCAGAAGGCAGAGTTAGCATGGCCAAAATGTGGACAAGCTTTATCAGCAGCACGCAACAAGAAACAGCACCACCAGCTGATAGGCAACGTCTTAGCAGGAGGCAGCATTTCAGCAACATGGTGGAGCAGTATGTGTGCACACACCTACACGTACTGACTGACGGGTCTGCCCCATTCAACTTCTGTGTCTCCAAATTGGGCACATGGCCTGAGCTTGCCCTTTATGCCTTGGAGGTGCTGGCCTGCTCTGCAGCCAGTGTATTGTCTGAACGTGTGTTTAGCACGGCAGGGGGCATTATCACAGACAAGCGCAGCCGCCTGTCCACAGCCAATGTGGACAAGCTAACCTTTATTAAAATGAACCAGGCATGGAACCCACAAGACTTGCCTGTACCTTGTGCAGAATAGACATTTATACCGGCCTCACACAGCCATTGGTATACTTAAGTGAACTTATTCTATTTTTGAGGCCTCCTCAACCTCCTACTCCACAACCACCTCCTCCTCCAATTTTTTTTGTTTATGTGATTTTCAGTTATTTCCCTATCCACATTTGTTTGCAGGGCACTTGTCCTACTCTTACCCCCATTCTGATTCCTTTTGCAGCCCTCTAGTCCTTTCCAGGACTTTTTTAGAGCCATTTTAGCCAAAAGTTCGGGTCACCATTGACTTCAATGTGGTTCGGGGTCAAGTTCGGGTCAAGTTCGGGGCCGAACTCGAAATTTTTCGCGAAGTTCGGCCGATCCCGCCGGACCTGAACATCCAGGTGTCCGCTCAACTCTATTTATAAGTTTTTTGTTTATGTGTATGAATAGAGGATATGGCCATATTTTTTTCCCTTAAGCCCAGGTTCACTTAGTGCGATGCGGGAACCAGCGTGATTCCAGTGCCTATTCCCACATCACATCTTCCCTACAGGCATTTCTCACTGCCTTCTGAGAACCGCTGCCGGTGTCAATACAATGTTAATGACACCCCTAAATCATTTCACAGATCGCAGTGTGAACTGTGGATTCGGACAGGAATCGGATTGCATGGGTGTTCCAGTGTGGGGAAAAAGAAATCCTTGCACCTTTTTCTGTGCGAATCCAATGCAAGATCAGCCTTTCACACATACGGACCATTCATCCGTTTTTCAGCCATCCGTTGAAGGATGATAAAAGGACATCAATGGAAAAATGGATGTCAACCGATGATCATCTATTTCTATCCATTTCCATCCGCTTCCATCATCATCTGTTTTTTTTGAACGGATGAAAGCCCTATTTTTCATCCGCATGAAAAAATGAATACAGGACTGAAGTAGTTAAGGACTCTAGCTAGCAGATGTAAAAAAACGGATGAAAAACTGATGTAAACTTCATCCGTTTTTTTCTTTGAAAAAAAGTGACTGAACTGATCAAACAAACAGACCGTATGTGTGAAAGGACCCATAGAACTGTAGTGTGGGTGCGAATCACATGCAATGTCTGACATCGCACAAGTGTGAACCCGGGCTTAAACCATATATTAATTTAATTAAATTTATTTAATTTTGCATATATAAGCAGGATATCTATATTGTGTAAGCTGCTTTATTTCTTTCTTTATTCTCTTACCTCTATTCTGGGAATTAATTATTATGAGCGATCTTTTATTAATTAAGGGTCTTATCTCCATTCTCTTATTTCTTTCTTTATTTCGTCGAATGTGTTATATCTAT
>BLSH010151023.1:276186-289013 GCA_018402905.1 Glandirana rugosa | reverse complement strand
TTTCCCTGTACAACTTGATGATGATTTTAGAACACTAATCTTTCCCTTAAAGCAACAGCTGGAACCTTTCCCTGTACAACTTGATGATGATTTTAGAACACTAATCTTTCCCTTAAAGCAACAGCTGGAACCTTTCCATGCACAACTTGATGATTATTTTAGAAGAATAATCTTTCCCTTAAAGCAACAGACTCTACCTAGTCCAGTCAGATCGTTCTGTGCAGCAGGATGAGGTGTGCAATCTGTCCCTCAAAGCACCAGTACTAGTATCTCTCCCTAGTCCACAATCAGATCGTTCAGTAATGCAGGATGAGATGTTCTGTAATCTGTCCCTCACAGAGCCAGGAGCATCCTTTCCCTAAACTATCCTGAGAGCATATGACATGCAGCACGGTGACTCCAGCCCCATATAGAGGCTGAGTCACATGGTGCACTAGCCATTAGTAGGCATGGCTGTGATGGCTTCTAGGGAAAACCAGTGAAACACTTGTTGATTGGCTGCCCTTGGCAGCTTTTCAACACGTGCAATAAAATACCAGGACCCCGGACCCAAATCCGGACTGTTTTTGAAAAGTCCGGGTTCGGGTCCTGGACACCCAAAAGTTCGGTACGGACCCGAACTTTACAGTTCAGGTTCGCTTAACCCTAGTCACTATGTTCGGCTTTGTTGGCCGCCTACTTGACTACCGTCAGTACATTAGACAAAACCACCAACAGCCAATTTGGACAAAAGTTGGACGTTCAGTTGTCCAACATTTGAGGCATGTGTATGAGGCTTAAATCTATAATTTTAGCCTTTGCAAGTAACATATCCCCTTTTGTGATGTGACAACTGTCAAAAGATTAGTTTCAAGAGCAGGGGCATACAGGACATTTTTCACAGATATCTTTATGGTGACACTCTGGGAAATAGGACAGTAAAGTAATTCCTATTCCTATTCCTTCTGATTCCATTATTTTCCCATTAGCTGTGGTGATTTTTTCTGTTTTACTCTGGTCAAGATGAATAAATACATTTCTGACATTTGTTATGTGTCATAGCTCCTGAATCAACACACCATGCCTGCAAAGATGAGGTGCAAATTTTGAATTTAAATCATATTCATTATCTGAAGCAAAAACAGTTTCTTCTTTTACACTTTGGGCCATTTGTAGTTTAGTTTGTTTTTGCATTCTAGCTTTCCAGATTCTGCAATCTGCTTTAAAATGACCTTGTTTCTTGCACAAAAAACATTCAAATGTTTCTTGTTGCAAGTTACTGTTTTTATTTCTATTTTTTGTTTTTAAAGCAGAATCTGCGACATAATTTACCATCACTTTTAATGTTTTTAAGGTTTTACTTTTATATATATTGTGAGGGGGTTAGCTGGGCAATGGGTGTGTGTGACCCCCTGGATGAGTTCACCACACAACAAAACTAGGCACAGCAAACAACAGTGGAGGTGCAAAACACTGTTCCGTTTATTTACACTATTTACAATGGATAAAAACAGCAAAACAAAAGAAACATCAAAATAAATCCCTGCCAACTTGGCCACTTACTAAACAAACAGGTTCCCTAGTTATCAGCTAGGTTCAGCCTTGTGCTGCCCCCAGCACCTATCTCCCTGTTAAAGAGGCTTGCCACACAGGCTTTGTCTCATCACACAGACAGGTGTCACACTCCCCAGTCTAAACAGGCACAGAACTGGTTCCAGGATGGAACAATTCCCTAAGCACGCTGGGAGTTTTTGTAGAGGCCTTAATGAGCCAACTTAACTCAGCTGGGCTCATTACCTCTACCCCTGCAAGACTCTCAGCACTTCCCCCTAGTGGTAGAAATCTGCATAAAGCCTAAATCTGGGACATACATATCTGCCATCCTGGATGCAATTTTACCTGCCTGCTGTCCCATAACCCCCTCTTGTTTAAACCTGGGGGTTTGAACACAAGCAGTCAGGCCTGCAAGTACCCGAGACAAAGCATCCACATTCCCCATTTGAACACCAGGGCGATGCTTTACAGTAAAGCTGAATTCCTGTAGGGCCAGGAACCACCTATTTACCCTTCTATTGGACTCCTTGTTTTGAGCCATCCACTTTAAGGGCGCATAATCAGTAACCAGGTCAAAGTGTCTACCTAGCAAATAGTATCTAAGGTAATCTAGCGCCCACTTCACAGCTAAACACTTCTTCTCAATCGTGGAGTAATTCACTTTGTGGGATTTCAGTTTTCTGCTGAGATAAATGACTGGGTGCTCTTCCCCCTTACAAACCTAGGACAACACTGCTCCTAACCCCATGCCTGACAGATCAGTCTGTACAACAAAGTCCTTGGAGAAGTCAGGGGAGTACAGCACTGGCTGGCTACATAAGGCTTTTTTTAATGACTGGAATGCTATTTCAGCCTCTGGGGCCAATTTCACTATGGCAGACTCTTTCCCTTTTGTCAGGTTGGTTAGGGGCAAAGCCTGAGAAGCAAAATGAGGAATGAAACACCAATAGTATCCAGCAATTCCTAGGAATGCTCGAACCTGCTTCATGCTGTTGGGATGTGGCCAACTATCTATGGCTTCAATCTTGATTTGGGGTTTTATTACTCCCCTCCCAATAGTGTACCCCAGATATTTGGCCTCTTCATGTCCAATGGTACACTTCCTTGGATGAACCCAGCTTCACATATGGAATCTAATACGGCTTGCACTTTTGGCAGATGTGAGACCCAATCCACACTATGGACAATCACATCGTCCATGTAGGCTGATGGGGGCCTCAGAATCATGTCCATTTTCCACTGGAATGTTGCCGGTGCATTTTGTAACCCAAATGGCATTCTTCTATATTGGAGTGTCCCATCTGGGGATACAAATTCAGTTTTCTCCTTTGCTTACTTGGCTGGGGGAATTTGCTAATACCCTTTCACCAGATCGAGAGTCATCATGTATAGGGCTGTTCCCAGCCAGTTGATCAATTCATCTATATGCGGCATGGGGTAGGTGTCAAATTTTGTAACTTTATTCAATTGACGAAAATCGTTACAAAACCACCAGCTCCCATCGGGTTTGGGCACTAAAACGATCGGACTGGGGGGGGGGGGGCGCATGCGCAGCTTCTGAACATGGTGGACATGTAGAGGGAGAGCTCCGGTCCCCGCCCGCTCTCCAAGGCCTCCGTACAGCTACATTACAGTCCTACAGCATTGGTGGTAAGCTACAAATATTCACCTACCCCACAGGCACCTCATGAGCAAAGTAGGCCAGCAGCAAAACAACTGCACACCGTTCTGTGGGTCACAATCGGATTCAGCAATGGAACAATACCTTACTAGGCCACAATCCCGACCTCGTTTTCTCCTACGGATCCGTTCACGGCAATGGATCCTACCCTGGGAACCATAGGGACAGAGCTAGGGCACGTGCAGATGGTGCCAGCAAGGGCCCCTAACTCATGCCAAGCTATTTTAGCCCCGGCCATCCTGGATGAGAAATTAAACAATCCCTTGCTACAGATCACCCGCAATATTGCAATGGAGGTCAGCAAGATCTCTCAGGAGCTAAGGGGGGGAGAGAAATCAAATTTGTGAGTGAACGGATGCCTTGGAAAATAAAATTAATGATTTACTCCAATATGTCAAAGCCTTAAAGGAAGAGAACTCTAACTTAAAACATTCAGTTTCCCAGCTCCAGTTGCAGCAAGAGGACTTGGAGAATAGAGAACGACGCCAGAATTTGCGTTTTCGGGGAATACCGGAGTCTGTGGGGGATAATAACCTACGCCCTTATCTTTTGGGCCTTTTCAACTTTGGTGTCATCAATTGCTGATATTGATTGGCGGCTGGACCAGGCCCATAGGTCACTGGGCCCAAAACCTCCGGATGGAGCCAGGCCCTGGGACGTGATCGTAAAGTTCCACTATTATGATAGTAAAGAAGCACTGGCTTTAGCCACAAGCAAAAAGTCTCTAATGGAGTACAAGGGGGCCAAACTCCAGATTTCCAGTGACCTGTCTCCCATTACCCTAGCCAAACGTAGAGCTCAGCGCCCTGTTATGGCGCACTTGCAACATCATCGTGTACAATACTACTGGGGTTTCCCCTTTCACCTGGTTGTCACCCACGATGGTACTCAACACAGCCTCCAAGACCTTCAGGAGGGAGAGGCGTTCATCAAAAGCATGAATCTTGAGCGCATGTGCGGGATTTCCAATATGGCCGCTTGAGCCGGGAGCTCCGCGCCTCCACCCACTAACGGAGTCCGCTCGGACACCACAGCCCAGTAATTCCAGCCCAGGAAGGAGGGTCCTAGCCCACAAACAAGACAACACGATCCGCCAGGATCACAGGCAAGTGATCTCTCCAGCTACTTTAACCTTCACCCCGATCGCTCATGGGTGCAGTCTACAGATAGCAACGCCATCACCTACTTCCACAGAGTCTTTATTAGGCCGAAACAAGAGGGAACACTCCTCTTCTCCCCTAGGCCCTAATAATCTGGCCCTAACATTTCCTGGTCCCCCCACTCCAAATATCTCCTTTCAAGTAGAAGATCTATACCAAAAGTTCTCATCTTTATTGGAAAGGGGACTAGCTAACACAGTAGCCACAATAACAGGGGAGATGAGAATGGACTTTCAAATGTTAGGGAACAGAATGGAGACAATTGAACTTAAACTGGACGCCACTACAGCAATCTCTAATCAAAATACGGATCTCATCAGTTCTTTACAGGAACAATTTGATACGGCCCTTTTAAGAATCGATGATCTTGAAAATAGGTCAAGAAGGTACAATTTCAGAGTGAGAGGCCTGCCTGAATTAATCACAGATGCGATACAAAACCTGATCACCAACTTGCTCCCGGATACACCAAAACACCGCCTGGAATTGGATAGGGCCCACAGAGCTTTGGGCCCCCCCAGGAAAGAGAGATATTATCGTAAAGCCTCACTTTTATGCCATAAAGGAAGGGGTGATGAGACAATCCAGATCAACAGCTAAGATTCTATGCAAAGGCCATCCTGTTCAAATTTTTGCTGACCTAGCCCCATCCACAATTCAAAGACGAAGAGCTGTAAAACCTCTCCTGATGGTGCTAACACAAAAGGAAATCAAGTACAAATGGTCTTTTCCATTTGCGGTCAAGTTTTTCGTCAAAAGCAGAGAGTATGCCTTTTCCTCTCTCCAAGAGGGGGAGAGATTATTTTTACATCGGAAATTGATTTCTCAGGAGTCGGACATGGACACTTTCAACAACAATCCAAATACCTCCAAAAGATAGTCTCCTACCAGTCCCGGGACCCCTCTCTGGATAAAGGCCAAGCCAAAAAGGGCCAAGGACAACGGTCCACCTTGAAGTAGTTGTAGGAGCAAGACAGGGTTTTCTCCTTCTTAGCAGGATCTTGTTTGTTCTTTTTTGGACTAGTTCTCTCAACGGCCCTTCTTTGTGTGCCTCCCACTTTGCGAGGTTTTCTCAAGACCATAACAAACTGTATATAGGGATTATGGCACAGTTAATGTAACTTTCTTATGTGGGCAAGTGGCCTCTACCTGCCTTTCAAACAGTGAAAGGGGAAACAAATACCAATTTCTACATTGTTTGTTAAGTCTGTTAACAGGAAGGCCTGGGCTCGGGGGACTCCCCCTCCACTATTCGGACGGAGGGAGGAGGGAACCCCTAAATTCATGGCCCAACAGGGGGGGGGGGGCTAACAATTTATATTGAATTCCAGGATAGTCTGACGTCGTGGTCAACGTTGATGTTTCATTTCAAATGTTATTATGTTACATTATATTCTTTTATTTCGTTTTTAATTTCTGACAAGAGGGCTCCTTGGCAGGGGGCCACATTGAAACTATTGGAGGAATCTTTCCTAGCAATTAAAGCTGAACATAAGGCCCACCCCTCCCCAAAATTATTAGAAAAACTAGACAAGATTAAGATAGAGCTTAACCTAGCCCTCACCACGAAAGCAGAGAAAAGCATTCAATGGTCTAAAAACAAATTTTAAACACACGGAAACAAAACAAGTTCTTTGTTGGCAAGAAAGTTGACCCCTCACACGAGACACTTATCAATGCCCAAGATCAGGGCCTCGGGCCAGCCTCCTTCAACCAACCCTGACGTAGTAGTAGGGGCCTTCCAAAACTTTTATGAACAGCCCTTTACAGCCCATTGACAGTTGAGAATGAGGAGGATATTGCAGGGCTTCTTGAGGACACAACATTGCCCCTCCTTTCGGACAAACATAGAGACTTTATGGAAGCAACAATAACCGAGGAGGAGGTAGTGGGGGTCATAAAGGACCTCAAGCAGGGTTCGGCTCCGGGTCCAGACGGCCTCTCAGGGCCTTACTACAAGGCCTTTGCCTCTACTCTAGCTCCACACATGGCGAGTTTCTTTAACTCCAAGATGAAAGGGGATCCATTGGAACCACAGTTAAATACTGCATTTATAACAGTAATTCCCAAACCTGAGAAAAACCATGAGGAAGTAGAAAACTACCGCCCTATAGCTCTCATAAACAATGACCTGAAAATTCTTACTAAGCTGCTAGCAAACCGTCTTGCTTCATTTATTGATCAATACATCCACAAGGACCAGGTGGGCTTTATACCAGGCAGACAGGGCACAGACCAAATTAGAAGAGCTATTGATTTAGTATCCATTCTTCAATCTAATTGGACGGGTGGGTCTGCACAGGGAGGGATGTTGCTTTCATTAGATCTCTGCAAGGCTTTTGACTCAGTCTCATGGCCCTACCTGTTTCTTTTACTGAAACGATGGGGATTTGGCCAGAGGTTACTTGGCCTCATCAAAGCACTATATTCCTTTCCCCAGGCTGTAATAAAACTAGAAGGATTTTATTCCAATTCCTTTCCTATCAAGACAGGCACTAGGCAAGGATGCCCTCTATCCCCTTTACTTTTTGCTATTGCCATTGAAACACTAGCCATCTCTATTAGAAGCAACCCTAACATTAAAGGGATCACGTGTGGCGACCAAGAGCATAAATGTGGCCTGTTCGCAGACGATATTTTGGTTTGCATAACTTCCCCAATGACTTCCATCCCCAACCTCTGCTGGCTTTTAGACACATTTTCTTTACTTTCGGGCCTTAGGATTAATTTCACAAAGTCCCAAGCACTGAATATTTCTTTGCCACCCGAAATAATATCTACATTAAAATCGGGATTTAAGTTTAAATGGAGTAATACCTCTATTAAATACTTGGGTATATACCTCACATCGAAATTTCGAAAACCTTTATAGCCATAACTACACTCCCATGTACCGCAAGCTCGAGGAAGACATTACACGTTGGTCCAAACAGGATATTTCATGGTTAGGGAGAATTAACTCAATAAAGATGACATTAATGCCCAGACTACTTTTTCGCTCCTTACCTATCCCTATTCAGAAGGATCATCTTTCATCTTTTCAAAGTAAAATTCTCAAATTCATTTGGGGAGGCTTAGGTTATAGGATTCCTCAAAACTCCCTATTCCAACTCAGGAGGAAGGGAGGTCTAGGCCTCCCCAATCTTTTTAAGTACTTTCAGGCTGCTAGAATTGCACAATTGTCGATAATTTATTCCAAATTTGAGAAACCAGACTGGGTGCGGATTGAGAGGCAAGCCACTCCTCGGCATACGTTAGATTTTCTCTTATGGTGTCCCCCTAAAAATAGGCCCCCGATCCTGGCCCCAACACTTTCCAATGAACTAGCTATGCGGGATAAAGTCAGACATCTCCCATCGTTGGTGTCTTCAGCTAAACCATTAGCACACCTTTTTCACAATCAGGATTTCCCTCCAGGGTTAAATATAAAAGCATTCCAATGGTGGCTGAATAAGGGGTTATTTCACATAGGGCATTTTTTTTACGGCTACTGGCCCGATATCTTTAAAATATTGTGTAAATAAACTGGAACTCCCTGATTGAAAAATTCAGGTTCTGCCAAATATCTAATTTTCTTAATAAAATATGGAGAGAAAAACCACTTCCCCCTAATTTCACTACCTACGAGCGATGGTGTGGTCAGTCATCAGTGCAGAAGGGAGGAATGTCGGTCATATATGAAGCACTCACTCTTTCCACGGGAAAATTAAATTTCATGATGGATTGGGAATCAGATCTCCAGGTTGAATGGGACCTTGGTGATTGGCAGACTGCTTGCTTCAAATCTTTCAAGGGTATTCAGAATACTAATATAACAGAAGCGAGTCTAAAGGTTTTAATGAGATGGTATCGTATTTCGACCAGACTAGCAAAATTAATCCATCTGCTGACCCCCTGTGTTTCAGGGGCTGTCAACCAATGGGCTCCATGGCCCACATCTGGTGGGAATGCCCGAGAATACGCCCCTTTTGGTCAAAAAAATTTCGCATTATTCAGAGGGTATTGGGCTGCAAATTACCAAGGTCCCCATCCATTGCACTTCTGAACGAACATATCCCTCAGGCCTCCAAATCGAATAGGAAATTAATCCATTTTTCTTGGGGCTAAGATATCCATAGCAAGAGCCTGGAAACAGGAACGGGTCTCAGTGAAAGCTGCCATTCCAAACATTTTGTGGCTGATGACTCAAGAAAAGTTATCCAGCATCTTAACCGATAATTTGCACAAATTTGAAGCTATCTGGGAGCCCTGGGCAACTTTCATAGGCATATCTATTACCCCGGGCTTGTCCGCTTCTGTAGCTCACCAAGATGACAATTGAATCCACGCAACACTCAAACTTTTATCTATTCTTGTACTCCCTTCAGCCTTTTTCTCTCTCTCTCTCTCTTCATACTACTCCTTTTTCTGGCCTATCCCTCTTTACCTTCTCTTTTATACCTATCGGAACTTTTGCAATTGGAAATTACGGACAGAGGTGCCAGTTTGCTATTAATAAACAGAATAGTCATAGGAAGCGAGGAAGACCTTAATCAACCATAGCAAGGTCTACACTTAGGTATGATGGGGGGGGCTCCCTTCTCTTGGCACAGTTTGTTCCCATTGGGGGTGCCGGGGGCACAGGGGGTTCCTCTAACTCATTTGCCAAGCTAGCGTCGCTCCTGTATGGAGTATACTCCGACCTAACTTTTCTTAAGGTTTAGAAATGCTGGTACCATATGGGCAAAATGACACTTTGATTGATAAAAGCATTTGTTATCATTAATCATACTCTGGTGTTTACCTGTTACCTGTTCCCCTGGCTGGTTGCCAAATGCCATCCACTCCCAGCTGACTCTGGACCCCGGTGCGGTCGCGAAAACAAGCCAACACTCCCCAGCGATCCCGAAGCTCTCGACAGCCTCCATGATTACCCAAGCGGACACTTACTGTTCTTGCTTTCTACACATAGATCGATCGACCTGTGTGTTTTGAACTGGACTCTTGTTTTTTGCGTTCCCCCTGTGTGATGGGGTAACCGTTTCCAAACCCACGGCACATAGTTTCTACTACCACCTTATTTGTGTTAGAATGGTTTCTGTTGCTGTTAACCATTATACTATTAACTCAGCAGTTTCTGGTCAAGGCTAACTGACATTTTCCTCCCATCACTGTCCCTCAAGTTGGACTTGATCAGTCTCCGTTTGAACACTACGCGTTCTCTCTCAGAAGGAGAGGGGGCGGGCACTTCTAGAACTGCACCTTATTTGGAACTGCCATGTTTCCCCAAAGGACCCTTGATTGTTTTCGGGGTCTCCAGGGAGGCGGCTGCCTCTCAGGACTTCAGATACTGTTTTTTTGTTGTTTTTTTTTTTTTCTTGGGACCAGTTTTCGGTCTGACTGAACTTGTGTTTTTTTATATAATTTCTTTCTTACAGGTTAATTTTTTCTTCTCCTCCCCATATGGGGGATTCAGCTACTTCCATAAGCTCTTTAACAGGTTGACTTTATATTGATCACAACCCTTGTGTGTGTTAAACTAACAGATGCTCCTGATTTTGTCCGATTGTAATGACTTTAAGGATAATCTCTCATAATGTTAAAGGACTGAACTCAGTTCAAAAAAGTTGGATGGCTTTAAAGGAGTTCAGGACCTCAGGGGCTGATGTAGTCATGGTCCAGGAGACACATTTTAAGGTGGAGAGTTCATTGAAATTTGCTTCTAGGTTTTTTCCCACCTCTTATGTAGCCTCTGATCCTACCGGAAAAGCAGGTGTAGCAATTCTCATTAAAAAAGCATGCCCGATTAGGGTTAAAAACAAACATATTGACCCACATGGGGGTCATAATTCTGGACTGTGACTACATGACCTCTTCTTTTACTTTGATTAATGTATATGCCGCAAATATGGGACTAATAGATTTCTTGCATAAGGTATTTGAATGTTCCCAACAATTCTCTCAGTCTTTTAAGATAATTGGTGGGGACTAGAGTGGAGTGAACCTGAACTGTAAAGTCCGGGTTCGTACCGGACTTTAGGGTGTCCATGTCCCGAACCCGGACATTTGAGAAAAAGTCTGGGTTCGGGTATTTTTTTGCACCTGTTGAATAGCTGCAGGGCAGCCAATCAACAAGCGTTTCACTCATTTGCCCTTAGAAGCCATCATAGCCATGCCTACTAATGGCATGGCTGTGATTGGCCAGTGCATCATGTGACCCAGCATCTATATAAGTTGGAGTCACGTAGTGCTGCATGTCACATCATCTCATACTAGTGTAGGGAGAGGATTCTGCTGCTGCTGTGAGGGACAGATTAGCTTTAGAAAATCACCTCATACTAGTGTAGGGAGAGGATGCTGCTGCTGCTGTGAGGGACAGATTAGCTTTAGAAAATCTGTTAAAAACAGCGATTTATTGGCGGGTGGGTGCTTGAGGAGATTTTTGTTTGCTAGAGTACATTTTGTTTGCTAAGCAAAGTGCCTCATATAAAACCTAAGCAATTTTTCTGTTTGTTAGGTGGGGCGTTTGCAGCCATTTTTGCAAGTGCAGTGCACTTACAACTGCTTGTGTGTCAGGGACACTACTTTAATCGTGTTCTGTTCAGTTGGCAACATTTTGGCATATTTAAATACTGCTTTTACATTGCAGTTAGACAAATTTAATTATTTTTTTGTGCAAAATATTATATTTGCGGCCAGCATGG
Source organism: Glandirana rugosa (assembly GCA_018402905.1). Classification (NCBI taxonomy): domain Eukaryota; kingdom Metazoa; phylum Chordata; class Amphibia; order Anura; family Ranidae; genus Glandirana; species Glandirana rugosa. Next base: position 277,956 of record BLSH010151023.1, on the reverse strand, counting down.
CAAAAAGTGCATCTACATTGCTGGTTTAAAAAAAAAAATATTCTAAATACTACATTTGCGGCCAACGGTGCATTTCTTGCACAAAAATAAAAAGTGGGTCTACATTGCTGGCTTAAAAAAAAAAATTCTAAATACTACATTTACCGCCAGCGGTGCATTTCTTGCACACAAATAAAAAGTGCATCTACATTGCTGGTTTAAAAAAAAATATCGAAATACTACATTTGTGGCCAGCAGTGCATTTCTTGCACAAAAAAAAAAAGTGTGTCTACATTGCTGGTTTAAAAAAAAAAATATTTTAAATACTACATTTGCGGCCAGCTGTGCATGTCTTGCTCAAAAATAAAAAGTGCGTCTACATTGCTGGTTTAAAAAAAAAGAATAATAAATAGTGCTACATAGTACATTTTCACCTTGCTATGCATTTCTTGCACAAAATTAAAAAGTGCTTCGACATTGCTGGTTTAAAAAAAAAAAAAAAAAAAAAATAGTGCTACATAGTGCATTTGCACCTTGCTGTGCATTTCTTGCACAAAATTAAAAAGTGTGTCTACATTGCCGGTTTTGGGGGCTTCCCCAATTAGAAAAAAAAACAAACAAACAAAAAACAGTGTTGGCTACCTCCTCCTCCTCCACCGCCACTTCCACTTACACCAGCCACGGTCACCGCCTCCTCAACCTGCTACTCCACATCCACCTCCTCCTCCATTTTGTTTTTTTTTTACTTTTCAATGTTTTATTGAAATAAAGAGCATAGGTACAATGAGGATAAACATTTCAGCAAAGATAAGGTCTTCAACAACTGATTCGATACATTGCGACTTATTCAGCAAAATAGTTCCTTGTAACCCACGATTCCCTCCCCACTCAATATTGCTTTCCGCTAGGTTAATGATCTAACAATTGACTTAGCGAGACTAACCGATTCCCCATTGTAAAAAAGAGATGGAACAGAACCTAGTAAGCGTGAGGTTTGGTACCGGCACCCCGTCTGGGATCAAGCTGTGCCATGGTGACCAAACCCCCCACCCTTACAGCCAACATTGAGATTAGCTAACCTTTAATGAATAAAATGCTAAACTATTTATAAACCGGGTCCTGTTTGAACAGTATGTGAGGAGGACCTATAAAGACTTAAGTTAAGCCCTGCAGGCTAAAAGGAACCCAAAATATCGGATTTCTTGTTTATAGAAAAAAGAAGAAGATAAGAGCAAGAGAGGGAGAAAGAAGAAGGAGAAGAAAGAGAGAATCCACCAGCCAAAGTCCACTACCCAACTGTCAGATTATGGGGGTAAAACACCTGGAGTCAACGAAACCCCAACAAAATGTGCCCAGGGTTCCCATATTGCTTCAAACTTAGAGGAGGAGTCTGAAAGTGTACTACAGATTTTTTCCTGCGTCATTACCCAGGAGATCTTTCGTTTAGCGGCCCTAAAGGAGACTTTAGGTTGCTTCCATGCTTTAGCTATTGACATTTTAGTTCCTAAAAAAATGAAATGGATCAAAAGTTTAGAAGCTTTAGGAATTTTGGGAAGATCATCATTTAATAAAGCAACACTCGGAATTCTGGGAATTTGATGTCCTGTCACCATGGCTATCATATTAAATATTTTTTACCAGAAGGGTCTCAATCTGGGACATTCCCACCACGTGTGTAGCATCGTGCCCCTCAGACCGCACCCCCGAAAACAACAGGGGTCCGCCGAAGGGAACATGATAGCCAATCTTCCCCGTGCTACGATGTGTGCACCACCCTTACAGGGTCTAACT
>BLSH010151023.1:250787-270553 GCA_018402905.1 Glandirana rugosa | reverse complement strand
ATTGTTGAGTCTTGCCTGTCTCATCACTTCCTCTTTTACTGCAAAAAAATGGGGCTTAACAATGATGTCTCTAGGCAAACCGTCCTTCCTTGTGGGGCCCAGAGCTCTGTGGGCCCTGTCCAGCTCCAGTCTATGAGGTGGTGCGTTTTGGATCAGGTCCTTGATCAGTTCCTGTATAACAGTATGGGTGTCAGTTATGGACTCCGGTAGACCTCTGACCCTGAAATTGTACCTGCGGGATCTGTTCTCCAGGTCATCTATTCTCAGAAGAGCTGTGTCCAATTGGTTCTGCAGGACCTGGATGTGGTCAGAATTTTGGTTTGTTCTCCCCACCGTTAAGTCCAGCTTATTTTCAATAGCTTCCATCCTTGCTCCTAAATTCTGAAAATCTGCCCTGATGTCTCCTGTGATCTTGGCTGCAGTGTTTTCCAGTCCTCTTTCAAGTAGTGAAGAAAACTTTAGAAAGAGGTCTTGGATCTGTAGGCCTGGATCTAGGGCTGTGTGATTAGGTTTATTATTCTCCATGTGGCAAGCTGGGCCTGGTCCGGGAGAAGGGAAGCCTTTGTCTTCCATAAATTGGCCCAGCAGCGATTCTGTGGATGCCGGAGAGTGAGGGTTGATAATTGGATTAGGTGAGAGGCAGCACGAGGGGGTGTAGTGCAGACTGGCCGGGGAGAGTACCTGCTTGTGATTGTGAAGTGTATCTCCGCTTCCCTCCCGTGCTACGTAGGCCACGGCGGCCATCTTGGTACACCCTCCTCCTTCTTTGGTCTCAAATTGGGGCCTTAAATCCCATCTGGCTCCCTGATCAGTCATCCGGGGGTGACAGGTCCCTCTTGGATTGCTGGTCCGCTGATCCTTACGGCTCCTGCTCTGCTATATGAAGCGGGATCGGCTCCGTTGCACTGGGGTGGTGCGGAGCTCGCGGCTCACACGTCTGTCCCGGAGCTCCCGCACATGCGCACTCCCTCCATTTTTTTTTTATGTGATTTTTAGTTATTTCCCTATCCACATTTGTTTGCAGGACACTTGTCCTACTCTTACCCCCATTTTGCTTCCTTTTGCAGCCCTCTAGCCCTTTCCAGGACTTTTTTAGAGCCATTTTAGTGCCCAAAAGTTTGGGTCACCATTGACTTCAATGTGGTTCGGGGTTCAGGGTCAAGTTCGGGGCCGAACTCGAACTTTAGTTCGGCCGAACATGCCGAACATCCAGGTGTCCGCTCAACTCTAGTGGAGACTTTAACTTGATTCTGGCGCCAAGTAGGGACAGGCAAACCCTTTTCCAGGACACTCCATCTCGCAAGGTACTCTCCTCTGCAACCTCTTTTCGGCAATGTATTAGATCACAATAGCTGTTTGATTCTTGGAGGTTAAGCATCCCACAACCAAACAGTTCTCGTTCTACTCCTCGGCACACAAAATGAATTTGAGGCTGGACCACATTTTTATTTCAGCCCCGGTCATTCTGTATGTGGTGAATGCCGATATCTCACCTATTACGTGGTCTGACCACGCTCCCATTTTTTTAGATGTAGCCTAGACTTCAACATTCCCTAGGGCCTGCCATTGGTGCCTCAATGACCACCTTCTCCAACTCCCAGATACACGGAACAAACTAGGTAAAACATTGGAAGAATTTTTTCAACTTAATAAGGGACCGGTCCCGAATCCATCTACGCTATGGGAGGCCCACAAGGCCTACTTTAGGGGGGCCTGCATAGCAGAAGGTACACGGCTCAAAAGGGGCACGGCTAAGTTAGCTCAAACCTTAACAGCTGCTTTAAAATGGCAGAGACACAGCTTCTTCATAGCCCAACGGTAGCCCAACTCAGGAAAGTGACATCTATTAGAGAGCAGTTGCGGTCTCTAACCCTTTCGAAATTAGCTAAATCTCTCCTTTGGGCCAAACAGAAATTTTATGAGTTTTTGAATAAGCTCCATACCATGTTAGTAAACAAACTCCACCCACGGCCCTTCCACTCCTTTCCAGATTCCCTCATCCAAACAAATGGAACTAGAACCCATTGCCCTATGTCCATGTCCAAAACCTTTCTAGAGTACTACAACAAACTTTATAATTGCTTAACGCCTGAAAATCATTTTGCTTTCTCCCAGGCAAACTTTGATACCTTCTTCAAAGATATTAGAATCCCCAAAATCTCAAAGGTAGACTTGGCTAACCTTAATGCCCCTATTACCACAGAGGAACTCCTGCTCACAGTGAAAGAGCTTCCCCTCCATAAATCGCCCGGGCGCGACGGGCTATCCTACTCATACTACAAAACCTTTCTTGACACTTTGGCCCCACACATGCTGGAGGTATATGATTCTATTTTGCAGGTTGTATCTCCACATCCCCAATTTAAACATTCTTACATCACGGTCATACTAAAACCGTGCAAGGACCTGACCATTCCAGATAATTTTAGGCCCATAGCCTTGCTAAATTCTGATTATGAAATCTTCACCAAGATCCTAGCCTCTAGATTATCCCAAATAATTCCCAAGCTAATTAACAAAGATCAGGTAGGATTTGTCAGAAGTAGACATGCTGGCGATAATATGCGACGCACCATAGATTTGATTAACCTTCTCAATAAATTTCCTAGACCTGCAGTAGTACTAAGTCTGGATGCCCAAAAGGCTTTTGACAGGCTATGCTAGCCCTATATGTTTGCCACCTTAGGTACATTTGGTTTTAAAGGCCCTTTCCTTAAAGCCCTAAAGGCGCTATATTTTCAAAACTCTGCTCAAGTGCCGATGTCATCTTTTCTGTCGCCCTCCTTCCCCATGACCAATGGCCAAGGAACATTATAATATTGCAAAGATTTATACAGATCCCCCGGTATCCAGGGTCACATTCAGGGATAGCAGAATTATCAGCATATTGTGGATTATCATTGAAAAGAAAAGAAAAAGAAGGGGAAAAAAAAGAAAAAGGACAAATTGTTATCCCATATTTTCCTCTAGGTATCAGCTGGCAATGAATTTAACTGCAGACTAAAAACATTCTAGCCTTTTCATACAAATCTAGAACTAACAAATGAGGTAAGGTAAAGAGATGAAAGGAAGGAGGAAAGAGAGAAAGGATGGAGAAGAAGGAGAAGGAAACCCTGTGATGAAGACACAGTCCTCTGAGAAGGGATGATCCCGTCCCCTGTTGTACCCAAAAATGACAGTGGATGTAAATCAGTTTTCTATTAAGGTCTATATTCATCCGAGAACCTAAAGACAAACCAGGGCCGCCAAGTCTTGTGGAATTTCTCCACCTGTTCTGAGGCCTGTGCTAAGGTTTCCTCCATTTCGCAGACATCCGACATTCTGGCCAGCCAGCTTTTGATAGATGGGACACTGGTGGAATTCCAGTGTATTGGGATCAGGCATTTGGAAGCATTCAAAAGATGCTTTGAGAGAGATTTTTTGTATGCTTTGGGTGAGAAGTTGGATATATGCAATAGGCAGCATGCCGTGTCGAGTTTGAGATCAGTGTCTGTGATGTGTGCAATTATCACTTTGACTTTGTCCCATAATGATATAAGGGATGGGCAGTGCCACCATATATGTATTAATGTGCCCTTCTCCCTCTGGCATCACCAACATGTGTCGGATATCTGCGGGCTCCACTTGTTCAGCTTTACAGGTGTTATGTACCATTGTGTTAAAAGTTTGTAAGCAGTTTCCTGCATTTTGGTGCTAATGGAGCACTGGTGTGCCAGTGAGCAGGCCAGTGTCCATTGTTTGTCTGTGAGCTCCATTCGTAGAGCCTCCGACCACCTCCTCTTGAGCCCCTCTGATTCATTAGCCTTAGAGGACTGAAGCCACGTGTATGCGACCGAGGTCGCTCTTTCAAAGTGTTCACCCGCACGACAGACTGACTCCAGGAGTGGCAGTGACCTGAGAAAATGTGGTTTACATTTGTTATCAGAAAGGTAGCTATGTAGTTGTAAGAAGGACCAAAATGATAGCCGTGGTAGGTTATGGTCAGACTTTAAGCTGGGGAGGTCTTTTACTTTACACTTATGGAAGCACTCACCTGCCTGAAGGGACTGGGACGTGCTACCTGACCAAAAAATCTTGTTTTCCCATCCAGGAACAAAGTCCGGGTTGTCTTGTAGGGGGGTGAGGGGACTTAGTGGTGTAGTTATGTTTGTGGTCGTGGCTACTTTGTGCATAATCCTTAAAGTGGTGCCAGTAATCGGGTGGTTCCGCACGTCAGAGGGGTATTTCTCCCATGGTATCCACGGGGCATGGGTCAGCGGTAGTGGATTCAACTCGGCCTCCAGTGAGACCTAGTCCTTTAAGTGTCTATGGCAATACCAGTCAATGACCCTTGTGATGTGGGCAGCTCTGTAGTAGTCCCTGACGTCCGGTACGCCCAGCCCGCCCCTCGCTTTAGGTCCTATCATCAGGGCCAGTCTGAGTCTGGGGTGTTTGTGGTTCCAAATGAAAGTCCTAATGCAGGTTTGTAGTGTTTTCAGGAATTTCATTGGTACTTGGATTGGAAGCGATCGCAGGAGGTAGATGGCCACCCTTCCAAACCAGGAAATATATCCGGCGCTCCAACTGCCTAAGTCTTTAATAAGAGCTTTCAGCAGAGGGGGGAAGTTCTGGGCAAAGATTGAAGAGATATTGGGGGTCAACCAGATCCCCAAGTACTTCAGTCTCTGGGTGTCCCATCTTAAGGGGGAGTTTTGTTTAATGCGATTGAGGTCCGTCTCAGGGATCGTCAAATTTAACGCTTCGGATTTAGAGTAATTCATTTTTAAATTGGAAACAAATCCAAAATGGGCAAATTCTAGGGATAGGTTAGGTATCGTGACTTGAGGGACTGTCAGGAAGAACAGTAGGTCATCTGCGTACGCCGCTGCTTTGAACTCCCTGCCCGAAAGCTCAAAACCTCTTATATCAGGATTGGCATTGACCGTTCTGATGAATGGTTCTAAGGTCAAGATAAAAAGTAGAGGCGACAGTGGGCACCCCTGTCTGATGCCATTTGCTATTGGCACCTTTTCTGACAAAGCACCATTGATTTTCAGTTTGGCTGAGGGATTCAGATATAGGGATGCTATCCATGCCAACATCCGGGAGAGTAGCCCAATGTGTGAGCAGGTAGCTAACATGAAATCCCAAGAGACCCTATCAAAGGCCTTTTCAGCGTCCGTGGACAAGAGAAGACCTCTGATATTCCTGGTGCGTGCCGCCTGGATCAAAAGTAGTGCCTTTGTGATGTTGTCTTTAGCCTCCCTGCCAGGCATAAAGCCCACTTGTTCTGGCCCAATCACCTTACTCAAAAAGGGTCTCAGTCTCGCGGCCAGGACTTTTTCAAATATCTTAAGATCAAGGTTGAGGAGGGATATTGGTCTGTAACTGGCACAGTCCTCTGGGTCCTTTCCTAACTTGGGAATTACCGTTATATACGCTGAGAGGAAGTCGGGCGTCACTCTTTTGGAGTCAGGCAGGGAATTTAAGGCTTTGGTCAGTGGTTTCGTCAGAGTGTCTATGAAAGTCTTATAATAGATGGCCGTGAACCCATCTGGACCTGGGCTTTTCCCTGTTTTCATGTCACGCATTGCCTGATTTATTTCTATTTCAGAAATTGGGTCTTCAAGAGTGGCAGTGTCCGTCGTACTTAAGAATGGCAACCCGCTGTTTGTCAAATAGTCCTGTATCACCTTAGACCTGTCCCCCTGTAAATCTGGAGGTCTAGGTTGAGGTGCTAAGTTGTAGAGCTTAGTATAAAACGCATGGAAGTGTTTTGCAATAGCATCTGTGGTAACGTCCAGATTGCCATCTGGCCTTCTGATGCCTTTAATTGTGCTAGAAGAAATAGTTTCCTTTAAAGATCTCGCTAGTAGTCTACCTGTCTTATCCCCTGCTTCGTAATACAGTCTTTTCCTGAAGAAGAGCAGTCGTTTAGTTTTATAGTCAAAAATCTGTTGCAGTGCCTTCCTCGCCTCCAGTAATTCTGTGGCAGATTGGGTAGTCAGAGATTGTTTATGTTGAGTCTCAGGTTTGTTAATTTTAATAGTTAGTCTTTTTATCTCGGCCTCCCGTTCCCTCTTACGTTTGGCCCCCATTCTGATGAGTTCCCCCCTGACAGTGTATTTATGGGCCTCCCAAATTACCGGATTTGAATTCTCTTAGAAAAAGTCCTCGAGAGTGGACTTCACTCTTGACATAAGGGCAGGGTCTGTCAGCAAGGAGGCATTAAGTCTCCACACGGGGGACCGTTGTGAGGTATCTACGGGATTAAGTGTCAGAGAGATCGGGGAGGGGTCTGATAGGGTTTGGATGCCTATGTGCGCGTGCGTTAGCCCCGCTAGATCCCTCTGTGATATAAAGAGGTAGTCTATACAGGAGTACCTCTCGTGTGGTGTGGAATAAAAAGTGAAGTCCCTTCCTTCAGGATGCAAAAAGCGCCAGGCATCTATCAAGTGGAGGGATTGGAGTAGGGTCTTTATTTTTTTGAGAGCTCTATACGTGACAGATGTTTTGCCTGTCGAGGTGTCGGATAGAGGGTTTAGGGGGACGTTAAAATCTCCTCCTAGTATCAAACACCCTGAGGCAAAACGCTTTAAGGCGTGGATCATTTTTTGTTAGAACGCAACGTGGTTTTTGTTCGGGAAATATGCATTAGCAAGTGTCAAGGGTCTGCCCTCGTATGACCCCTTTAAAAACAGGTACCTTCCCTCAGGGTCTATCATTTGTTCCCTGATCGGGAACGGGGCCTCTCTGCTGATAAGGATAGAGACCCCTTTAGATTTTGACTCATTGTTTGTTGCATGTATGGCTCGGGTAAAGTAGGAGTCGGTAAGTCTGTGCGTGTGATGAGTCTTGAAATGTGTTTCCTGAAGGAACACAAAGTGTGGCTTACCTCTTCTAAGTTCTCTCAGGAAGGTGGACCTATTTTCAGGTACATTCAGACCTCTAATATTGTTGGAGAGGACCGTGGGTTGTTGCCCCAGGGAAGTGTACGCCATCTGGTTGTCTCAGGAGGAGGCTCCGGATAGGTGGTGGTTACTCGGCTTTATGACTGTAATACAAACTCAAGGTATTGTCACTATTAAACTAGGGTTTCACTCCTAACAGTAAGAGAAGAAAGGGAGGTAAGATAGAGAGGAAAGAGAGTAATCAGGAGAATGTAGAGATAGAAAGCATAAGAAAAGGTGTGAAAACCAAGGAGAAATATTCAATTCGTCAATAGGTTAACTGAACGAACTTCAAAATTGGTGGGTTGTAATCGTCCCACCTTTTGGGGGTGTAGTGGGGGGCTGCGACCAGTCCGGCTGCACCTAAACCCTTCCTTTCTCCGTCTCGGGCTACACAATCACCGAGTTCCGAGAGGGAGAAAGGGTAAAATACATTATTTCAACTGAACAACTATATAACAGAGCAATAAATTGGCTCAACAAACTGTCCCTCTAAACCGCTGATAAAAGCAAAATTCTATGAAAACCCACCCATCTTTGCTTAACAAGGATATCAGCCCATCTGAAGTGCAGTCAAATCTTAGGCTTACGCCGTGTCCCAGCTGCAACGTTGTGCGGCTCGGGAGTCAGTAATTTTGGTATCCTTCTAATCAATTGGTGTTTAAAGCCGGTGCGGCAAAAAGAGTTACACACCACTAGTCACCTGGAGCAAGCGGGAGATGGGTCCCAAAAGATGTATGGTCATAGCCCCTTCACTGCTCAAGTGCCCCCATGGTGTCACAAAGTTCATTCAGTGGGTAGTGCTTGCGGCTGCTCTTGTGCCCCACTGAAGTCAATCTTGCATTTGGTAACAAGAGCACGGTCACAAGGAAGTAGCTAGGAAACACCACATAGGGGAACAAAGAAATGCATGGAACGCTACATAATCATAGGGTGGAGATGTCTCATGTCAGTGGACATTTGGGAAGATGCAGATTTGCTATTCAAGTGTCAGGTGTATCTGAGCTCCACCTCATGTGGAGCGCCGGTCTAGGCTAAGATCGTGTCTTATGGGGACAAAAATGGAAGTAAGGAGTATGAGGCATGGGCCCCGGTGGGCTGTTATTCAACCTCTAAGCCTCGGGCTGGAGTGGCTCTCTGTATCGGAGTTCCGGCCTTGGAGTCTTCTGCCTTGCTGTGCTTCATCCTCTTGGAATTCCTTTGCTCCGGTGTGGATAGGGCTGGTCTGATGGGGCTGCTGTCACCCGGGCAGATGAGGAACCAGGAGTTCTGGTATCCAACCGACAGAGCAAAGGGAAATTGCCATGAATACTTTATGTCTCTTTCTTTAAGTCTCTCTAGCAGGGGGCGCAATGCTCTGTGATTTCTCAGGGTTATTTGGGAAAGATCCTGAAACAGCATAACAGTCTTACCATTAAAGATTATCCTGTGATTCCTCCTCGCCTGTCTCATAATTTCCTCTTTCATAGCAAAGTCCCGTAGACAACAAATTATGTCCCTTGGGGGGCTGCATCGGGACCCCAGGGCCTCAGGGCCCTGTGTAGCCATACGAAGTGTATCTCCGTATCCTCTTGCCATTCCAAGAGGCTGTTGAAGACCCTCTGCAGGGCTGGGATGATCTGGTCTGGATCTACAGATTCGGGGATCCCACGGCACCCTGATATTATTTCTGCGCCCCCTGTTGTCTAAATCCTCGAGGTGTTTGTTAACCTCGATGAAATGCAGGGAGTGAGACACCGTCACTTTCTCCAGTCTCTTAATGGCCTTGTCTCTCTGCCTGCCCACCGTCTCTGTGGCCGCCAGCTTCTCAGTGAGTACTAGCATATTCGATTTAAGATCAGTAATGGCAGCTGAGAAGGTGGATTTTATATCCTTGGCAAATCCGGACATGTCTGCATAAGTCAGGGGATGATCAGCATGTGCGGGCCCCCTACCTGAGTCCTCCAGCGCAGACTGGGAGTCCTCACTGAAGTCTTCCTCGTGGTGACCAGGTGCCATCTTGGATCCCAGTCCGGAGTGGGATGCAGGTTGAGCTTTGAACAGGTCAGGGATGTTTCTGGCCGATGAGGCTGCTAATCCCCTTCCCGAGCGTGAGTGTGGGGTGGAATAGGATCTTTTGCCCGGCATTGAGGCTGTATGGGTGGGTTTCAGGCTTCGGGATCGTTTGTCTGTGCCGGAGCTCCTCTAGTGTGCTGCCATCCTCGTTGCTCGCCAAGTCACGTCCCCCGCTGCTTTTTATTCTCTGCTTAGAGCCCCTGGCTGTGGCCATTCGCTCAAATGAAAATATCTCGGGGGTGGATGCGACAGGGGGAGTACAAGCTGTCCCTTTTTGCGGATGACATTCTGCTTACTATAAATAATCCACTCATATCCCTCAAAACTTTACATTCTCTTCTAAGCTCATTTAGTACCATCTCAGGATATAAAATTAATACAGCCAAGACGGAAGCCCTACCCTTGCATATACCATTAAGCCTACTGAATCAACTTAAACTTGCTTACCGTTATAGGTGGTGTTCCAGCTCACTGAGATATTTGGGCGTGAATCTTACTCCTTCCTACTCTTCTCTCTACGTGGCCAATTATACCCCTTTACTTTAGGAAATCAATAAATCTTTGCAACAGTGGGGGAGGTATCCTATCTCTCTTCTTGGAAGAGTGAATGTTTTAAAAATGTCTTTAATGCCCAAATTACTTTATATTTTGAGACCCTGCCAGTGGCTGTACCGCTGCCTCAGTTAAAAGCCATACAAAGGAGTTTCCTTAAATTTATTTGGAAAAATGGAGCCCATCGCGTAGCAAGCTCAGTAGTTTTTCATTGAGATCTAGAGGAGGGATGGGAGCCCCTGATGTTGCAAAGTATTATTATGCCACACACCTGAAAGCTGTGATGTCATGGACTAGCCTAATGGCCCCAAATAGATAGTCAGAGATTGAAAAGGGAGCCATGTACCCTGTCCATCCCGGGGCTGTAGTGTGGTCCCCATCCCTACATAAGGATCCTGTATTAAAACATATGTTTCTCTCTCCTATGCTCTTTACCATTTCCATATGAAACAGGTGCCAGGGTAAATTTTCTTTATCCTCTCCATGCCCACCTTTGACCATCATAGTGTTAAATCCAGTAATTCCGGACAGCATGACTTTGGGACAGATGTGGCCATGGATACAGGCTTCCCTCTACCAACTGCGCAACTTGGTCCACCCGGTTACTAGACGGCTATACTCCTTCAGTGAACTACAGGAAAAATGCAAGATCCCTTCCTTCACGTTTTATTATTATCTACAAGGCATTTTTTTCAATCGCTATCCACTACCCAGACTTTAGATAGACCCACACCTTTTGAACACTTCTGTGCACAGGGCCCTCAACAGCCACATTTGATAACAGCTCTCTATCATATCCTCCATGAAGCCTCCCCTCTCACGGAACATTCTCACCACTACATGTAGACGTGGTCTCACATACTGGATAGGTCATTGTCTCTACAGATGTGGGACAGCATTTGGACGGCCACGTTTAAGTCATCCAGGTTTGTCACACAAAAAGAAACTGCTTTAAAGGTATTGATGTTTTGGTACCGGACCTCTGAGGTCTTACACAGATTTAAGCCTACATGTTCGAAACTTTGCTGGAGATGCGTACAGGATACAGGCACACTATATCACATTTTCTGGCAGTGTGACTTGATCCGGCCTTTCTGTTATGGGCCTGCTCCAGGGGGTGCTGGATATGTCTTTCCCACTGGACCCAGTTCACGATTTGTTGGGCCTTCCATTTCCTGGAATCTCCAAGAGCATTAAACAATTAATCTCTTACATACTCTTGGCAGCAAAGAGAACAATTCCTTTGTTCCTATTTTTGGTTACAAAATACACATCCTTTGTGGTCTAGATTTCTTCAGATCATAGCAGACATTAGAAGGATGGAATATCTGACTGCCATGGTACACGAGGCTGTGCCCCAATTCAACAGGATCTGGGAATGTTGGGACGCCTCGGAGCATGGAGCCCCATTATCAGACCCCACAAGCTGAGGCCTCCCATTACGCTGGTGACAATCTAGAGTTTACACTCTGACGTTTAATGGACTGGGTCGAACCTCTTATAGTTCCTGTGTGATCAGTGTAGATGTAAATAAGTGAATAAGCCCAACCTGTTCCTCTTGATGTTTTGGAGTCATAACCTGAATATACTGCTATATTGTACATGAGCATAACCTGTAAAGATTGATCACTTGGTAAAGGATGCATAAGCCTACTTTCTTTACTTTTTTGTTTTCTTTACTTGTTCTTGTTTTTGGTCATTAGCTGATGACAATGTTTTGTACATGTACTTTTGCGATTGTCTTAAAATTTTAATAAAAATTACAATTATAAAAAAAAAACGATCGGACTGGACCAGTCACTCTGGGATTCCTCTATCACACCCAATTCAAGGATTCTTTGAACTTCCCCACGTATTGCCTCCCGTCGGGCCTCCAGTATTTGATAGGGTTTTCGTTTTACCCTTTCACCTGGTGGGGTGATAATGTCATGCTCTACCCCAGATGTTTGTCCCAGCAGCCGGTGACCACAAAGTTTCTGTGACTAGGGATTCCCTATCCCTCCAGGCTTTCAACAGATTCATGTGATATATCTGTTCTGGCTTTCACTTTCCTGGTTGTCTGACCCTGTATTTCACCTCACTCACTTTTTCAATTATCTCATATGGGCCCTGCCATTTGGTCAGGAATTTGCTTTCGACCGAAGGGATTAGTACCAACACCCTATCCCCCGTGGAAAAGGTATGGATCTTGGCCTTACGATTTTACACCCTCTGCTGTGCTAACTGCGCTTGGGCCAAATGTTCTTTTACGATTGGCATTACCTGTGCAACTCTATCTTGCATCAGGGCGACATGCTCAATCACACTCCTGTGGGGAGAACTCCCACTTTCCCAAGTTTCCTTAGCGATATCCAACAGCTCTCTTGGGTGTCTCCCATAGAGTAACTCGAAGGGTGAAAAGCCTGTAGAGGATTGTGGTACCTCCCGAATGGCAAACATTAAATAGGGTATTAGACAGTCCCAATCCTTTCCAACTCTATCCACCACCTTCTTTAACATTTGCTTTAGGGTTTTGTTGAACCTTTCAACCAACCCATCTGTTTGGGGGTGATACACGGATGTACGCAATTGTGTCACTTTGAACAACTTGCATAACTCTTTCATAACCCTGGACACAAACGGTGTACCCTGGTCCATAAGCAATTCCTTACAAATACCCACACGGCTGAAAACAAGAAATAGCTGGCAGATGGCAGAGGTATTTCGAAGAGGAATAGTGGGTGGCATAGTCCAATATAACCAAAATGTACTGATGCCCCCTAGCGGACTTCAGTATCAGACCTACCAAATCCATTGAGATCCTCTCAAAGGGGACCTCAATGATGGGGAGAGGTACCAGCGGGTTACAGAAATGCGGCATAGGTGCCGACTTCTGACACACAGGGCAGGAGTAACAATAATTTTTTATTTCCTTCATGACCCCAGGCCAATAGAATCTCTGCAATATTCTCTCTCTGGTTTTCTCTGCCCCCAAATGACCTACAAGAATGTGCCCCATGGGCTAACTCCAACACCAACTTCCTATAGGGTTTGGGCACCACAACTTGCTCAATGGTTTCTTCCACCCTTTGAGTAACCCGATATAACAGATCCCTTTCTACAATGAAGTATGGGTAAGCGCAAGACTGATCTGGGTTCACTAATTCGCCATCAATCTTCACCACATTTCCTCGCGCCTTTATCAGTGTGGGGTCTTTTACCTATTTTATGGCAAAATTTTCCCTGTGAACCTCTAGATCAGAAAACTCAACAGACTGCATGCTTTCGTCTGAGGATATTGGCTCCTCCCCATTTTCCCTATTCTCCCCTGCCAACACCGACAAGGGAAATTCAGGAGAGTTCTCACCAATCTCAGAGGATTTCTGGGATTCACCTTCCTGGTCTATAGGGACCTCAGTGGGGGGTTCAGGACAATCCCAGAGTTCCCAGAATTTTGGAAAATCTCTCCCCACAATGGATTCATATGGTAAGTGAGGCACTAACCCCACCTGATGAGATAGGTTACCTTTGGGGGTCTCAAAAACCACTGTAGCCACAGGATACTTATTGGTGTCCCCATGCACACAAATAACAGCCACCTTGTTATTCCCAGAGACCTCTGTAGTAACCAATTCAGCTTTTATCAATATTACCAGACTACCTGAATCTAGCAACACAACAACATTTCTACCATTAATACACATTTTGCACAAATGTTTCTCAGTTCCCCGAGTGGCAGTGCATGCAACTGTCGCAAACAGCGACTGACGTCTGTCTCTTACAAAAGTCACATTCCATAGGTTCATCCACAACTGGGCAATTTGCTGCAATATGTCCCTCTTGCCGGCAGCGGTAGCAAATAATCTTTTTTGCTGCAACTTTCAGCCTTGATTTCCCAGGCTGATGTCACCAGACATTAGGTAAAATTCCCGCCCTCTCACTCTCACCACCCTCACCCCTTGGAGTCATCTTACCCGCCGCTGGGGGTGGTATGGTCTTAGGATGGAAAGTCCGTGAGTCCCTGGGAGAGGCGGTCAGGTTCTCTGTAGCCAAGTACCTCTCAACCAGATCCACAAGTTTATCGGCCATTTATGGGTCTCCATGGCTTACCCATTGTTGGATAGCAGTAGGAAGAGATCTCAGGAACCAATCCATAACAACACATTCCACAATCTTTGGTGTGGTCAAAGTCTCTGGCTGCAGCCACTTCCTGCTCAGGTGAATGAGATTATACATTTGAGACCTGGGGGATTTTCCAAGCTGGAAAGTCCAGTTATGCACACACTGAGCCCGGGCGGCCAGGGCGACACCCAGCTGTGCCAATATTTCTGTTTTTAGCACAACATAGTCTTTTGCTTGGTCAGGCTCTAGGTCATAATAAGCTTTCTGCGATTCCCCAGATAATAGAGGAGCCACCAGTCCAGCCCACTGCTCCTTAGGCCACTTTTCCCTTTCAGCAGTCCTTTCAAATGTAGTCAAAAACACCTCAGGATCATCCTCCCCAGTCATTTTTGGCAGTAAACAGCTCACACAAAATTACGGTGTATTAATGGAACCACTTGCCTCTCTGGTCTGCGGACTCTGTTGCATTAATGGCTCCACTTGCTGTTGGAGTCTCTGCTCTTGCTTCTGCAACAGGTCTATTAAGCAAGCAGATTGCTGCTGGGCTTGTTGCTGTGCTTCCAGACTCTGCTGGTGAGCTTGCTGCTGAGCTTCCAGACTCCGTTGCCTCTGACGCGTTTCGTAACTTCCGTAACATCTTCCATTACGGAAGTGTCTAAACCCGTCAGATGGAAAGCAAGGTACGCTGGGTAACGCCCCCTAGAGACGCTCATTTGGAGCGCATGCTAACATGCTCGTTCGGAGAGCCGCAGCTTCCATCGGAGCTCTGGGCTATTGAGGAAACAACGCTGTACTTTTATTATTTAAAAGCCGGAGATATTTTTAACCATTCGACACAATGAGAGGTTTGCCCTTTCTTTCTCCATGAACATTCCATAAACACTGAGGAAGGATCCATAGCATCCAATTGAAACAAAGCCACAACATCGAGGACCCAGGGTTGGGACACAGACCGTAAGCGCGGTCAATGAGAAAAGAAAAGAGGGTCAATGAGGTCTGGTAAGTAGGGACCTGAACCCTTTGTTTATACACGGTGGTGCTGGCACTTTGGAAGCACAAGCACTTTTAAGAAGATTTTGTATGCATTTTGTATGCACGGTCACTTTATTGGATTTAAAACGGTCACAATAACAAGTTATCATGAACTGGACTGCAAAGTAGTTTCGGGAGTACAAATATTACTGCACAATTAAGCATTAACTTGGTTGTGAATTATTGTTATGTAGAGTACCTGATCCATTGCACAGTGCAATTTATGATTTACATGTAGTGTACAATGCCTATATGAATTTATGTTATTGATTATTCACAAGTTTATGGGCCCCATTGCAATAGAGCACTTGCTATTTATAGGGTCGTATTGCACTTTGGTTTAACACATTGCACAGTATCACACGTATTTTTAAGAGGATCCACGTTTAATATCCAACCTAGCAAGCACTGTTGGCATGGGATATTCCCGGTGCATAGAAAAACTATCACTTTCCCTTTGTAAGGTTAAAAAAGCTGCTGCTTTGAGGTTGAATCAACTGTGGCGCGAGAGTTGTTAGTATAAATTTAAATCACTTAGGAGTGTACTCACTTTTGTTGTCAGTGGTTTAGACATTAATGGCTGTGTGTTGAGTTATTTTGAGGGGACAGCAAATTTACACTGTCATACAAGCTGTACACTCGCTACTTTAAATTGTAGCAATGTGTCATTTCTTCAGTGTTGTCACATGAAAAGATATAATAAAATATTTACAAAACTTTGAGGGGTGTACTCGCTTTTATGAGATACTGTATATGTATGATTTGATCATCTTCTTTGCTAAGAGAGATTGTGCTCTGAGCTTTTTGGTCTTTCTCTATCCACTAATATGAAGGGTGTTCTGGTCTGAATTCATTTATACATTTCCACATATCTTTTCTTATTAGCAGCCTTTTCATCTTGAATTTCCTATTTCCAAGACTGGTAGTCCTGGTTTGTCAGATTTGCAAATGAAAGCTTTGTTGCAGCTGTGTTACTGGCCATTTTCTTTTATTATGTTGCAGTCTTCGTTCTTTTGCTGTATTTTGCCCTTATCTGCTGTAGCTGTCTGTGACTGGATTCTCAGCTTTTCTATGGGTGAGTGTCTGGGCTATGTCTGGGCCCATAACCTGTTAAACATTCTGTATATAACCCTACAGTACAGAACGTGCACAGTCCACTTGGGCTTTGCTGCCTAACTAAAGACAGGAAATGAGCTTTATTATCAGAGAAAAGACATAAAGTTTAGCCAAAGATGCATCTAAAAACTTATAAACACTGCCATCTACTGAATGGAGAATATATCTGTAGTTATTGTACAAAAATACATGAACAATGTATTCCAGCAATGGCATTGGCACAGCCCAGTGCACAAAGGTCACATTTATTGCAAACCCGGTAATCTTCAGTCTAGCAGGGTCTAGGTATGGCCTCCAAGGCTACTGCTGAGGAAAATATGATCCGGATAGCTGCTGTGTAGAGACCAGCTCAAGCGGCATGATAAACATTTGAAGAGAAAAAACATCCATGAAGTACAGAGAATGTTGATAAAGGAGAATTAAAATATAGATAAAGTTTTCCTCAGAGCTGAAGCATGATGGACAGGGGCATGGTTATATGGGAGCTGGCCTTTTTTCTGTTTGCTCACTTTTCAAGGGAAATTGCACTTTGCAAGGGAATTATCTCTAAAATTCCATTGTGAATGTGGTGAAGTCAGCAGACACTCACCTCATCCCCTGAGCTCTAGAAAAAACGTATATGCAATGTGCAAAGACATCTGGTTCTATACTACAGTGGAAAAAATATGACCGAACCTTGTAGGAGCCCCTAACAGTAGTTTTACTACCGCTTCTGGTTAGAGATCTACAGTACGTTTTGCTGTTGGCCCTAGTTGTCGAACTGCAAGTGACACTGCTGTAGAATTGTAAACAATCTCTTATAGCGGTGGTATGATTCGTGAATACTGCTTGAAGTAAAACTTATAGAGGTCATTTCTGGCAGAATAACTGCTATCAAGGCTCCTTTTCTCCACTATGATAGTGTGGTTTCTATTTTATTCTCTTCTGCTGTCATCATGCCTTTTTCCCCAAACTGTAGATTTGTGCTTGATATACAATTGTCTTCTCTTGCTTGCAGTACAAATACTACCAACATATTGAGCTTTCTGGGTTAGGCTTCTCAAACCCTCATCTCAGCCACATAAAGCATTGGAAAAAAACATTTCCTGCAATGTTTTATCTTATTTCTAGCTGCAAAACATTTGTTTCATGCAAAGTTTTGTACAGTCTCTATACAAAACACCAGTTCATAACATCCTTAAAATGCCCTGTAGACATTGTCTGTGCTTACAAATTGAAAATTTCAGCAGCAAAATTCCAAATAATAAAGGTCTCTTACCAACGGTACACACAGTGTTTTCTGTTTTGGGATAAATGGCATCTTTTTAGTATTTCAATTAACTTTTCTTCTGATCATAGGCAATGGTCATTTGTAATTTACTACCAAGTGTTATTTGAGCATTAAACATTGATGCCACTAGACACCTTTGCATCATATATTCTATGCAAGCTCCTGTCTTGGATTCAGCCCATTAAATAAAGTTATTATTATAATGCATCATTAGAAAGCAATTAGACATTGCTTTTATTGCAATCACATGTGCTAAAATGGCTTTATAACAGCTATTGAGGCAGAAAAGGCACTAGAAAGTATGATCCAGTGTCACTGGCCGGTTCACTGAAAAATGTGTAGCAGGTGACTAAAATGCATTTTCATATTTAAATATTTATTTTGTTTCTTTTTTTTTTTGCAGAAATGGTAATGTAATGTAAAATGTAAAAGGGCAGTTGACATTATAAGTTCTGAAAAATGTTTAGCTGATTAGTAACATTTATTTTAGTTTTATAATATTTTTATACATGTAGCTGAGCTAAAGCTGAGCTAAAGCAATATGGAGAATGAGACATTGCCTTGTATTCCTCCCCATCAGATACTAATGTTATGATGCACCAGTCTCCTCCAGCTAGCAGGTTGAGAGCTAAAGCCAAGCAAGCCAATAGACTTCAATGCAGAGCGTTGAGAATCCTGGGAATTTAAGTTTCAGATAGTAGCCATATAATGGGATGAATGGACTCCTTGCACTACAGATCCCAATAGGCACTGTGCAGTAGGAGTGGAGAAATACATTTGATTAAACTGCCCTGGAAAGTTCTTCTTGGAACCAAAGGAGTTACAGAGAGTGTCTGGATATTCGACTGCCAGCAGGAGACCATACCAGCTGATGTCTGAGCCTGAGACTGGGAGTGAGGACTCCTCAGTCTACGTTTGGAATAAGTGTGGTATAGAGTGCAGCATGGGTGTCCTTGGGGTCCTGCCCTCAGTGGCTAAGTCCCTGCTAGCAGTATCAGTTATGAGTGAACAGATCTCTTACCAGCCCTAGGATGCTGCTGTAACTCTTGCTGTAGAAAGGGGGCCCCCTTAGTCACCTCCCCAAAATCCTCCGGTGATCAGTGGTGGGAAGCAGAGGGGGAGTAGGCACTCTAATCTTCTTGCATCAGTGGTGCAGGTGCTGTGATGAGGGCAGTCCTGCGCTGAACAAGCTACTCCGAGCAAGTCACCAGAGACAGAGTCATAAAAACAAATATCTGTACGGGTGGATCTAAGGGATGGGTGTCTCTCAGATGATGATGAGTCAATGACAGAGTTAGAAGCTGAACAGCTGAGCCTCAATACAATCAGCAGCGCCCAATTTGCTGACCTCGGTGGCACAGGCACAGTGGACAATGCAACAAACCATAATGCAGGTAATGGAGGCCATGCAAGCATACAAAAGTCTTTGACAGATATGAAGCAGATTGTGTCCACTTTAACGTAAGACAAAGGAACCAAACAAGGGGGCATATTATCTACCACAACAAGAAGATGTTATTGTGGGGAAGCTAGACAGAAGAGCACAGTGCCTTAACAGAAAAATAGTGTCTGTCCTAACTGATGAAGTTCTGAAAGCATTGCAAAAAAGCAAAGGAGCCAACTGAAGGCTTGTCTATTACAGGGAGCTCCAAAACTTAAGAAGTGAAGAGGCCACTGTGGGAGTCAAAAGTACCAAAGCAAGCCTCCTATGTGATTCCTGACCAACTCAATTTTTGTTTTCAGGCAGACAGGCCACATACCCCCAGCATTGCCACAAAACTGCATGGAAGACAGAAGCAAACTAAGAGAAGAGTGCAGGTTCAGACTGATGAGACCACACAGAACAAGTTCCCTGATAAATTGTTTGGTCCCTCACCTAAAATCCCAATTCAAGAGTAGAAGGGGTCTACACTAGGGAAGGGCCGAACACCCCCCAGTTCGGTTCGCACCAGAACATGGGAACAGACAAAAAATTTGAACACCGTTAAAGTGTATGGGAACATGAAGAATCAAAAGTGCTCATTTTAAAGGCTTATATGCAAGTTATTGCGATAAAAAGTGTATGGGGATCCGGGTCTTGCCCTAGGGGACATGTATCAATGCAAAAAAAGTTTTTAAATTGATCGTTTTTTCAGGAGCAGTGATTTTAATGCTTAACAAATATTCCTTTAAATAATGTGCTTGGGGGTCCCCTTAGTCTGCCTGTAAAAGGGCGCACCTCTGTGATGTTTAGAACAGAGCCACCGCAAAATGACATCGGTGAAGGAAAAATTGTCATTTAAAATCGCAGCTGTAATGTATTGCCGGCTCCCGGAAATACATTACAGGATCTGGTATGGATTTTAAGGGGAACTCCACATGAAAATTAAAAAAATTAAGGGGAACTCCACGCCAAAAATGTAAAAAAAATTGACGTGGGATCCCCCCTAAAATCCAAACCAGACCCTAATCCGAGCATGCAACCTGTCCGGCTGTGGTTGTGGTGGTCTGCGGACGTGGGGCTTATCGGTATCTGGAAGCCAATAATTTCTCCCGAAGGTCTATGGCTATTCGGGGTGCAGGCGTCTGGTGGTGTTGGTGTCGGCCTGTCCAACGTACGAGCCTAATCCCAGACCAAACCTAAAATCCCCCCTAGGGTGCAGTTAAAAAAAATGTAAAAACCGCACCTCAAGGGGAATTAAAAAAATTAAAAGTACACCTCAAGGGGAATT
>BLSH010151023.1:234371-246258 GCA_018402905.1 Glandirana rugosa | reverse complement strand
GTCCTAAAGCTGGAAAACCTTCAGGTTGGTAAGTGGTTAAGACCACCAGCATCCATTATCATTAGAGCTTACAAGGACACTCGTGTGAGTACCCGTGCTCAAAAATATATTGATATTTTGACAGATGCTTATGGACTGCACCATGACCCTGATCAGATGCTTGCTGATTTTTTTTTTGTAATTCCTTTATTTTGAACAAACCAGCGTAGACATACAAACAACACCAATGGTTCAGGAAAAAGTTCAGATAAGAAAATAGTAGGTACCGGTGGTGTTACAGAATGGAAACATTTCCTGGTAAGTGTAATGGTTAGCTGGGGGGTTTACAAGTTACAGTTAAGTTGGTGAACCTTTAAGAGAATGGGTAATGGGGACAGGGCAGAAAAGGGCCAATTTTTATCAAAAAGAAGGCAAACGGCTCACTGTCTCTTGGGTAGCGAAGCCAGAGATGCCCCTCTGTTCTGGAGAAAAATCATATAATACGTTGATGCTAGAGCTGGGGTGTTGGAGAAAGGACATGCAAGTGGCTAAGCACGGTCTTTCCAGAAAGGGGTAACGGGAGAAGGGGAAAGGAGGGAAGAAGAGGAGGGGAGAGGAGGGGGATAGGGTGGAGTAGGGGGGATAAAAAAAGGGGGGTCCATTAAAGGAGGAAGGGAGGGCAGTAAAGGGGGTGGGGATTCAAGGGGGGTCTTCAAGGGATGTGGAGGGGAAATTGGGTGGGAGGTATAGGGCGAAGAGGGAGAGAGCCCACAGGTCTGGGCACCCCCCCATCCGTGCCCCCAGCCCGAGCCGCACCCGTGAAAGGTCGTAGTCAGAAAGTTCAGGACATCACCTCAAGATAGGGGTCAGTGAAGACAAAGTAATTCCATGGTCTCCAGGTCTCACGAAAAGTTTCCTCGCGGCCATATAGAGTCGCCGTGAGATCCTCCATGTTGTGTAGCTCATTAATTTTGCGGAACCACATGGCCTTGGACGGGGGATTCTCTGATCTCCAATTCAAAGGGATGCAAGCCTTGGCCGCATTTAGAAGCTGGATAGTGAGGGAGGATTTGTATTTCCCAATCGGGTGAGGAGAAAGGTGGAGGAGACACGCCGCTGGGTCCCCCTCGACGTCCACACCCGTGAGGTGCCTTATAGTGTGGGCTACGTCGGTCCAGAAAGGGACCAGTTTGGGGCAAGACCAGAAGGTGTGTAGCATTGTACCCTCAGCACTCCCACATCTCCAGCAGGTGTTCGTGACCTGCGGGAGATGTCGATGGATCATCGATGGCACTCTGTACCAACGAGAAAGAATTTTGTATCCGGTCTCCTGCGTTCTGATTGCCATGGAGGATTTCTGGGCGAAGTGTAGGACCTTTTCTTTTTGTGCACCGGAAAGTTGCAGGTTCAGGTCAGCTTCCCACTTCTGGATGAAGGGAGGCGTGTAGTCGCTCCCCGGGTCCAACAGCATGGCATATGTTAAAGACAGGGTATGGCGAATCGGTTCCCCCGCACGGCAGATACGTTCAAACTCAGTCAGGCGACGCAGAATTCCGGGGGTCCTCGATAGCCTGCGCAGGAAGCAGCGCAACTGCAGCCCACTCCAAAAATCCAGCTTGGAGCCCACACCCACTTCGTCCCACCGGAGGGCAAAGCTCCCATCCTGTTGCAGGTGGTCGCAGAAGTATTGCTTCCTGGCCTCCTTCAGGAATTGGAAGCGCGTCCCTCGAAAACCCGGTTCAAAGGCCAGGTTACCCAGTAGAGGGATCAGTGGGGATGGGGTAGGGGAAATCAAGGAGCGTTTGAAGGAATCTCTTGCCAATTTCAATGTGTAGCCTAAAGTGGGGTGGCCAGCAACTACCGTCAGGAGACATTCCGACGACCATAGCCAGCTCTTGGCCCCGTCGTCGGCGTCCTCCATCTCCATGGTCACCCACTGCTTCTCTTCCGCATGACAGTGCCAATCAATCACCCTGGAGAGGTGGGTGGCTCTATGGTAAGCCTTTAAGTCCGGGAGTCCCAATCCACCTCTACCCTTGGGGAGATGGAGGAACTTGAGTTGAATCCGTGGCTTGCGGTGGGACCAGATGAATGCCCTGATTAGGGCATCAGCCTTTTTGAAGAAAACGGGGGGTATGCGTATCGGAAGCGCCTGCATGATGTATAAGATGCGTGGTAGAATTGTCATTTTGAGGGCATTGCAGCGACCGAACCAGGACAACGTGAGGGAGTGCCAGTGGAGCAGATCAGATTTGAGGCGCGCTAGAAGCTGGACGAAGTTGTGTTCATAGAGGTCAGCGAGGTCTGGAGTGATGTTTACTCCAAGATATCGAATTGAGACCGTCGCCCGTTGGATAGGGGATGCAGATGTCGCCGTCTTGTGCTCCTCGTCGCCTACCGTGATGTTAAGTAAAGTGGACTTGGCCAGATTAATTTGATAGTAGGACAGCTCTCCATATTCCCGCAACGCGGACAGCAGGGCTGCCAGCGAGGATGAGGATTTGGTGAGGAAGAAGATCAGATCGTCCGTGAAGGCGGCCACTTTGTGGGTGCCAGAGCATTTGTTAAAGCCTGAGATGGCCGGGTTGTTCCTCACCATGCAGAGCAAGGGCTCCAGTGTCAGTATGAAGACCAGGGGTGACAGGGGGCATCCCTGCCGTGTCCCGTTGCGGATGTCGAAGAAGGGGGAACGGGTTTCGTTTACCTTGATCGCCGCTGAGGGGCAAGAATATAGGTAGTAGATCCAGCCAAGCATAGAGGGTTTAAGTCCGATATGTTCAAGGGTGGCGCGCAGGAACGACCATTTAACCCTATCAAGCGCTTTCTCAGAGAAGTACTCCCGGATCGCCGCCAGTACCTCCGCCTTAGTTTCCTCCGACTGCAAAAGCGAGTCATTAAGCTTCCATGCTGGCGGGGAACTCGGGGAGGCACTGAGTTGTAAGGTCAGGTGGATTGGGGCATGGTCTGAAAGAGAGATCACGTCAATGGTGGCCGAGGTGACCCTAGTCAGTTCAGCCTGGGGCACCAAGATGTAGTCTAGACGAGAATATGTGTGGTGGACCGGTGAGAAAAAGGTGTAATCCCTATCCTGCGGGTGAAGCAGGCGCCAGGGATCTGTGAGGTGAAGGAGTTGAAGGTCCGACTTCAATCTCTTCAGACATGCAAAAGAGAGATGAGAGGCTCCCCTGGAGACGTCTAGAAGGAGGTCCAATGCGAAGTTGAGGTCGCCCCCAAATATTAAGGTGCCTTCCTGGAATTCCAGTATTTCAGGGATCAGGTTCCGTAGGAACCGTGAGTGATCAGTGTTGGGAAAGTACACGTTGGCCATTGTGACCCGAACTCCAGATATCCAGCCCCTTACCAGGATGTAGCGGCCACGAGCGTCCGTCTTCACGGCCTCCAGGGACCATGCTACTGACCTGTGGATCAGGATGGCCACCCCCTTTGCCTTGGAGATCGGAGAAGAGCCGTGGTAGGCTGTGGGAAAGGTCCTATTGGTCAGTCTGGGAATACGGTCACTCCTAAAATGTGTCTCTTGCAAAAATTCTATGTTCATTCTACTTCTTTTGAGGTCAGCTAAGAGTCGGGATCGCTTCTCGGGGGTGTTTAGGCCTCTAACGTTGTGCGACGTGAATGTGAGGGTGGTCATTATGGAGCCCTGAGCCGGGAGGGACCCACAGGAGCGGCAGATGGGCACGGACTCACCCGGCGGGGCGGCCCAAACGGGGGGAAGCGCCGGGGGGGAAGGGGGAGAAGGGGGTGGAAGGACGGGTCAAGAGGGGAGAAGAAGGGGGGGAGGAAAGAAGTGAGGAGGTGAGACGGAGGGGGGGAGGGACTGTGAGTTAGAGGGGGAGGGGGGGCCAGCAGGGGGGGAAATGAGTACTATAAGTCACAGAGAAAAGGGACTGCTGACAGGGACTGTCAGTACCCGATCAGGGGTCCAACCTACGTGGGGGGGTTGCTGGCTATGATTGGTTGGCGTGCTAGAGGGAGGCTCAGCGCCAAAGGCTAGCTCGTTAGAGTCTTGGAAGAGGGAGATGCATGGGGGGAGGCAGGGATATGTAATACTAGTTACCAGAGCACTTTAGGTTATAGGCTATGTGTGCACAGAGCCGGGAGTGGGTGGGGAGGAAGGGAGAGTAACCCCTAGGGGGAAGATGGGTGGGAGTAGGATGCTGAGGTGTGCATACAGTGAAGAACAGAACACGTTATGACAGGGCAATGGAAAGACATAAGTAATGCATAACATAACAGAGGGCTGACAAATATCAACTTTAACATTAACAATAACAAACCCCAGGGGAGGAGAGCGCATTGGATTCAGCCCGGCCCATTCGGCGACAGAGTCACACTCGGGGCGAGGGAGTCTCCGACGCCCACTCCAGGCGCAGTACGTGGATTGTCCCCATGATACCCCCCCGGACCCCCGTGCCCTGGATGGGTCAAGACCATCAGGGGAGGGGGGGAGGCCCCCAACCAAGGCCCATCGCCTTACGTTCCATCCCCAGACACAGCAATAATTTAGGACCCCGATGTCCCAGAGCCCCCCCCCCACCGAGCCTACACCACAACCCTTAGGTCACACGCAGCTATGAGCAGCGCGGACCCCGATTGAGTAAGGCAGTCCAGGCAGCAATGACCGCCTCACCATCCCCCGGCACCCACAGATCAGCACGCCCCTCCCCGACCGGGGGCTCAAGAGACAAAGTTCCATGGAGTCATTAATCCGGGTGCGAGAACTGCGCCCCCGTGGGGGGGCGAAGGGGCACAGGGGGGACCAGTCTGCAGGGTGAGAGAGGGGGGGGCAGAGGGGCTAATCCCCCCACCGAGGCAGGGGCAGTTCCAACCTGGGGGCCCCGGAAAGAGCCAGTTCGTAGGGGCGAGTCCGGTCGACAGAGAGATCAGGGCCGGTGGTCACCCAAGTCAAGGTCCGGGGTTCGTGGGGGGAGAGGTTCTCTTTGACTATATCTGGGGTGGTGTAGCCCGCGGCCAGAGCCCCGGTGGTGCAGGCCGGTGGAGGGGAGTAGCGCCAGGCCCCCGGGGACAAATAACACATGACAAGCAGCCCAGGAACCATATGGAGTCATGACACAGCAAGAAGGAGACGGAGGGGTGAGCTGGGGCCTCGCCGCCGCCTCATCTCCCACCAGAGGCAATCACCTGTAGGGGGCATCCAAAGTCAAGCCTCGCCGGGGGGGCACAGGGGAACTGTACTGACCGGATGTCTTGGGTAGCCACTCCCCGCTCGGCTAGAGGGTCATGTTCAGTCCTAAGGTGGATATATCTGGGGATGCACGGGAGCGAGGAGTATGGATGAGTCGGGCGTCTCTCTCACAGTCTCAGTCTTACCGCGTCTGGACGAGGAGTGTTATGCGTTAAAGTTCAGCCGTAGAGGGATGCGGCCTCCGCGGCTCCCTGCTGGAGGCCCTGGAACGCAGGCGCCTGGGACATTGCGGCCGCGGAGCCGGGGGTCCGTCTCCCTCCAAGGATAGCAGATAGGCATGCCAGTCCGGGACCTTCACAGGGGGTCTGTTCAGGAACTTGAAGAGGTCCGGAAGTTGTTCAGGATTTCGGAGGAAGAAGTCCATACTCTGTTTCTTGACGATGAGATGGAACGGATGGCCCCAGCGGTATGTGGCCTCAGCATCCTGTATCAGGTCCAAGAGAGGTCTGAGCATGGCTCTCATGGCCCTTGTTTGCCTGGAGACATCGGGGTAAATGTGAACTTGGGCACCGTCAAAGTCTATCGGTCCTTTGTCCCAAGCTTGGCAAAGGATTTCCTCTTTAATAGTAAAGAAATGGACCCTGCATAGCACGTCTCTTGGCAAAGGTCTGCCATCCGCCGAGGTAGAGGGGCGGTTAGCTCCGTGGGCGCCGGGGATCCTGTGCACTCGGTCTAATTCCAGGGCTGCATCTGGTGGCTTGTCTAGTGCTTTGTTCAGGATAGCTATCACTGTGGCCCTGAGATCCGTGCCCCCCGTCGCCTCCGGGATTCCTCGCAGGCGCAGGTTGTTCCTCCTGCTTCTGTTTTCTCTGTCGTCCAAATGGAGTTGGATCTCCACAAGGTGGCGGCGGATGTCTACATGCTCCCGCTCCAGGACCGTGATCCGGTTCTCTGTTTCTCCCGCCGAGGTCTCAAGTTCCGCGACCTTCTCTTCGATTGTGTCCACTCGTTGGCCGAGTGCTCGAAGTTCCCCTGAGAGAGCGGACACGATGGACGCCGCCATCTCCTGTAGGTCCTTCTTAGATGGCAGAGTGGCAACCAGCTCTCTGATGTCACCCGACCCGGGGCTAGATGGTCCATCCGGGTCGGGCTGAGAGTCTTCTCCCCGCAAATCAGGGGAGACGATCGGGGAGGGAGGTCTTTGCGAACTGCTGGCAATGCCGCTGGCCTGTGTGTCACCTAGGGCTGCTCTCTTGTTGTTGGCGGCTCCTGTCCCGGCCTGGGAGACCCGCGGTGGCGCAATCTTGGAGAAGGGTTCAGAGTTCGGTGTGGCGTGTTGCCGGAGAAAATAGTGTGTGATCTCCGGGCCCTTCTGTTCCCTGGGTGTCTGTAGGGTCTTGCAGTCTCCCGGCATGAGTCGTGGAGTGGGTCTGGTAGGAAAATAGTGCCGTTATGTGCCTCCGGCCATGCAGAGCTCCGAGGCCCGCGTCTTCAGTCTTCCATAGCTGAGCCCTCTTTTCCTCTTTTCCTTTTAATCCTTCTTCCTCTCTGCCCCTGGCTGTTAGGATGGGGGCCCAGAGGGGTGTTTTATGTATCGCTGCAGGTGGATGGAGGATTGAGGCTCCAGGAGCAGCGCCGTGCGGTCCGGTACCAGTAGGCCGCAAAAGCCGCGGCCTCGATTTTCGGGTACCCGGAGGCCGGCCGCCGATCTTCCCGATTCGGGGCTAGAAATGGATCTGGAAGAGAGGGGAGCTCGGATGGAGTGCTTGTTTTGCTCCCCTCTCACTTGTAGGGCAGGATTACTGTGGATTGTGCCCGGCTCGGCCGGAGCTCCTAGGGCACACGTCCACTCTCGATGGCGTCAGGCCACGCCTCCCATGCTTACTGATTTTAAACAGACAAAGCATAAAAGAGGAAGAGGATGTTTCTGTGTTTGTGAGGAGTCTAGAAGTGCTTCTAGGGAGATTGCTCACCGAAAACGTCATCTCTCCTACAGATGTTGACAAATTAAGTACTGCTCAAAAAATAAAGGGACTACTGCCACATCACCCAATGTCACTGGTCCTAAGAGTTGTTTTGAGAGAGAAAAACTTTACTTTCACTGAAACTATGACTGAAGTAAGGAAGCTGGAGTCTGATATCCTTTTTAGTACCCCTTCTGAGAGCAAGGTTAAACAGAGTTCTTTGGGGAGCGTGGTTTCCGGATGGAGCTGTGAAGACGTCTCTATAGAGATCTCTGTGACCGGCAACCTTATTAAGCTACTTTATCCTTATCTATAGCACACTGCCGACCCCAAAGAAGATGGGGAAACAAACTGGAAAGTCTCTGACCCTGAAAACTAACTCGTCGAGCTCTATTAAGCGTTTCTTATCCACAGAACCCGAGGACTCCACAGAAGCAGATGGCCTGGGACGCTCACCACATGGTGGAGGCTCCGCCCCCCACCTCCGACCTGCGCTCAGGCGGCAATCCCCGGCCTCTTCCATAGGCTCAGGAGGTGAAGGGATGTCTCCACAGCGCTCGGATGTAGCAGCTCTGGTAAGTGGACTTCGCACTAAAACTGAACTAGCATCCATGCTCCACAGCCTTGAGAAAGTCATAAAGAAGGAAGTTTCAGTGGTTTGGTCGGACCTCTCCCAAGTGCTACTCCGCGTATAAGAATTAGAGCAGTGGCTTGATCGCCACGTGGGGGCCATTAGAAACCTACAAGTGACCACGCGCAGCCTAACCATCGCTCACAGGATGGCCCTCTATAGAATCGAGGACCAAGAAAACCACAACAGGCGGAACAATATAAGGATTAGAGGCCTTCCAGAGGCCGCTAAAGCCAACGATCTGCAGGCCTCAATCCACTGTATTTTCAAAAAACTACTGGGCAATACGGCTGACCATCCATTAAAGCTGGATCGAGATTCACTGCACACTAAGCCGAAGAAATCTCTCCTCAGACACTTCACGCGATGTCATATGTAGAGTGCACTACTTTGAGGAAAAGGAACTCACCATGAAAGAAGCCAGATAAGCTGTATCCCTCAACTTTGATGGGCCAGTCCTATCTTTCTTCCCAGACCTCGCTAAGGAAACACTAGATCACCATAGGGCCCTCAAGCCACTCACTGAAAAGCTGCGCACAAACGGTATCAACTACCGCTGGGGCTTCCTAGCCTGCCTCATTGCCAATCATGATGGGAAAACAGCTATACTGCGGTCTCCAGAAGACCTTGATTGGTTCTGTATGAACGTCAGCATCTCTCCACCAGAGCTCCCAGGCTGGTGGGAAGACATCACCCCAATCCCAGCAACACCGGAGGGTCAATGGCGGAAGGTCTCTCATAAACGCTGCTCTGCCACACCAGGGTCAACTTCCTAAACAGACTGTTGTTCCCTTGGTTGGATAAGTACCACCTTTTCTTCTACGGCATACCCTTGCATAGTTACTGCTCAGTTTTCTGCTTGTTCTAAATTGACCTCACTGTTCCTCTAATCCACCCTTTTTTGCATAAAAACGTGGGAACCCATCTACTATCTGACGTAGTCCCTAAAGCAGACCCCTTGATCTAAAGTTTTAGGTCATTTGTCTTCTGTTCCCCACACTTAAAGTATAAACACCTAACCTAACCATCTTTTCTATCTGGTTGCCTAACCCATGAGGAACATTGTAAGTGGGTCAATATGTTATGATCTGTTGTGAAATGTTCATGTAAGGTATGTCAAGACATTAATACCATTGTTTATAGTGTTTGGAAGGGTGCTCGGCCCGGAGCAAGTAGAAGACGTCCATTTTGCTCATGGAGACGCTCTCTACTCCCCTCATGCCCCTCACCCATTTTGTGGGGCTTCTCGTACCCACAGTGCCGAATGTTGCCATATTAGATGGGCACATTGGTGCTGGAGGCCCTGCAGCTCCACCCGCAGCTGCACTGCAAGGTCTTGCGTGCTTTCCTGGTTAAAGACTAATCTTGTTCGTTGTTTCTATGTTTGGATGTTTTTTTTTTTCTTCCTCTCTCTTTCTTTTTCCATCCTCCTCTTTTCTTTCCCAGATTCTCTGAACAGTCTACTCCCCCCTGCCTCCATATTTGACAATACCAGCAGACACATGTGAAATGTTTTCCTTTCCATTTCGATGGCAACGACCAAAGTAATATCCCTCAATGTCAGAGGGTTATGTACTCCTAGTAAAAGACACAACTTATATAGAGAGCTTAAGCGCCTACAAGGCGAGGTCATCTTCTTACAAGAGACCCACATCATACATACCGCCAATGTAAAACTCTTGTCTCCAAGCTACCCTACGTGGTACTACAGCCTCTCAGATATTAAAAAATCTAAAGGTGTTGCCATTGGATTGCATAGGGATTCATCTTTTACTTTGACAAATTACTAGTGGATGACTTTGGAAGATATTTGTTTATTAAAGGCAGTCTGGGCAGTACACTTGCTACAATATATACCCCGAAACCAAGATCAGGCAATTTTTATTGTAAACACCCTCACCAAATTAAGAGACCCAGGGGTGCATTGTTCTCGGGGGGAGATTTTAATCTCCCACTTGAACCTAAGATAGATAGCTTGCAAGGCTCATCCCATATCCCTCACAAACGCCTATCTTTCATAAGCAAGCGTTTATTAGACGCTCCACTCATGGACTCTTGGAGGATACTGCACCCACAGGCAAAGGATTATACATTTTATTCACACCTCCATCGTTCCTATTCCAGGATCGACTATATTATCATAGACCATTATCACCTTAATGTAATGTCAGACTCTAGAATTGAGGCCTCGACTATTTCTGATCATGCGCCAGTATCCCTCAAAAGAATTATTCCCTCTGTCCCGATAAAAACCTCTAATTGGAAATTGAATGAGACCCTACTCATTGATGAACTGGACAGAAAAGAGATTGGCGACAATCTCGCTCTTTATTTCAAAGAAAATAAGTCCCAGGAGATTTCCCTCGGGTACCCTTTGGGAAGCCCATGAGGCTCATATAAGAGGAAAACTTATTGAGCTGAGCTCTAGATAAAAAAGTAGAGAATTATTCGCCAATCACAATTGATCCAAGACATCAAGGATCTAGAGAAAAATCACAAAATTCACCAATCTATGGCACTGTTCCATGCTTTGACATCCAAACGGGAAGAACTAAAAGAGCTACATCATTTAGAACAGAAATCACAATATAGAATACTTTCTCAATGTATCTATGAATGAGGTAATAAACCTAGCAAATATCTAGCCAGCTCACTTCAGCGGAAAAAAGTAGCTTCCTTCATAGCGAAAATTAAAACCTCATCGGACACCCTAGTTTATGAAACCATAAACATAGCACAAGCATTTCATTCATTTTATCAAAAACTCTATTATGTCCACAACAGATAGAACAGAAAAAGAAGCCCTAATACAAGACTACCTGTCTAATGCAAATCTACCTAAACTACCATCCTCTTCTGGTAGCTGAGATCACCCTCTCGGAACTTAAATCAGCCCTGAAGGATATGGCCAATGGCAAAGCCCGAGGGCCTGGCGGCCTGACCGTGGCTTACTTCAGAGCCTTCTTAGACACTTTACTCCCACATCTATTAAACTATGCCAATTCAGTCTCTGATGGCGGGATACTGAGGCCAGAAATGCTTCATGTGCACATTGCAATCCTCCCCAAACCAGGGAAAGACCCTAGCTTATGCGGTAACTACAGACCGATTTCTCTCCTAAATATCGACTCAAAATTATATGCCAAAGTATTGACGAATAGGCTCCTTCCCTTGATTCACCAGTGGGTGGCTTAATCCCTGGCAGAGAGGCCCATGACAACCCCTTAAGGATTCCATCCCTGGTATCCTATGTGCATTTGCTGTCCAAGGCCCAAAGGCGTTTGATAGGGTGGACTGGGAATACTTAATGGCGACGCTTTCTTTCCTTGAACTGGGACCCAAAATGCTGAGTAGGATCTCAGCATTATACAACAATCCCACAGTACAACTTAGAATCAATGGCACATTAAGTGACTCTTTAACACTATATAATGGGACCCGTCAGGTCTGCCCCCTGTCCCCAGTTCTATTTGCTCTTTCCCTGGAAACTTTTTTAGTGACTATTCACAGTAATCCAAACATACATGGGATTAAACTAGGTACTCACGAACACAAATACGCTGCCTATGCCGATTACATCCTATTTTATGTCCAACAACCCAACATCTCCCTCTCTAACTTAATGGCAGCCTTTAAAACCTATGGGGTAATTTCTAATTTTAAAATTAACCTCTCCGAATCTGAAATATTGGATATATGCTTTGCCCCCCCCCAGACAGTAACCTCTCTTAAACCCTCTTTTCCTTTCATTTGGCAACCCAGTTCCTTAAAATACCTTGGCATCTATCTCACCCCTAATCCAGCATCCTTATTCAGAGCTAACTATACCCCCCTTCTAAACTCCATCCGCAGAGATCTGCATAGCTGGAACCAATTGGGTCATTCTTGGATGGGGAGAATCAGTGTCATAAAAATGAATATACTGCCCAGACTGTTGTTCCATACAAGTTCATGTGTTGTGTGATGCTCGAAACATGACGGTATTAATTCAGTATAACATTATCTAGGGTAAAACATACAATGTATGAGAACTAGATACAAACGGCTCATATAACATGACAAATATATGAAAGTTATTTTTGAAAAGATTTCCTTTTTTTTTTTTTTTTTTCTTGTTGTCAGACCCGTCATATAAGTAAAAATACTGTG
>BLSH010151023.1:222168-234361 GCA_018402905.1 Glandirana rugosa | reverse complement strand
AATACTTAATGGCGACGCTTTCTTTCCTTGAACTGGGACCCAAAATGCTGAGTAGGATCTCAGCATTATACAACAATCCCACAGTACAACTTAGAATCAATGGCACATTAAGTGACTCTTTAACACTATATAATGGGACCCGTCAGGTCTGCCCCCTGTCCCCAGTTCTATTTGCTCTTTCCCTGGAAACTTTTTTAGTGACTATTCACAGTAATCCAAACATACATGGGATTAAACTAGGTACTCACGAACACAAATACGCTGCCTATGCCGATTACATCCTATTTTATGTCCAACAACCCAACATCTCCCTCTCTAACTTAATGGCAGCCTTTAAAACCTATGGGGTAATTTCTAATTTTAAAATTAACCTCTCCGAATCTGAAATATTGGATATATGCTTTGCCCCCCCCCCCCGAGACAGTAACCTCTCTTTTTTTTTTTAACAACTTTTATTTTGAATTATCAAGGGAGTTACAGATGAGCATAAGAAACAAGTTGTTATAGTACATTGATGAAAAAGGTATAGACATAACATCATACTGGTAAGTTGCTGCGACAATAGTAGATTATAGGGAGTACAGTGAACCTGTGAGGGAATCGCTGAGGGAGAAATGAGTAGTGGTTTTTCCAGGGGTAGTCCCGGTTGACCGAGTCACCTTCTAGGCACCCCAAATGGGGACTCACTGTGCCACAGAAGGTGGGGGTCTGAAGGAGTTACTAAGGAGGAGAGTTGCTTGAGGGGGCGAATGTCACTGTATCTTCCGTCGCAGAGAGAAGTGTCTGGATTTGCTCAAAGGTGATGTTATAATAAAATAGGATTGATTACGGAGTAGGAGAAGAAAATGAGGAGAGGGGGGAGATCTTAGGGGGGAGGGCGAGGAAAGGTTGAGGGAGGGGGGGAGGGGGAAGTAAGGTGGGTAGAAAGAGGGGATAGTTTAAGACATAAGTGGCAGTCCGAGCAGTCCTGTCGAAGATCAGATTTGGCATTAGGGAAAGGAGATCTCACCATGGCCGGAGAACTTCCTTTTGGAAGGCATGAGGAAGAAACTTGTTTATCCAGGGTTCCCATAAGAGTTCAAATTTGGGGAGACGGTCTTTGTCTATGGCGTCTTGTTTTGCATGAATCATATAAGTGGTTACTCTATGTTTTACTTCTGGGATTGAGAGGGAGGAGGATTTCCAAGATTTAGCGATGATCTGTTTGGCGGCGGTTAGGAGGGGTATTAATCGGGAAAATTGTTTGTGTGGGAGGCCGTCTGGCTTTAGAAAAAGGAGAGCTGTAGCAGGGTTAGGGTCTATGGGGTGGTCAGTTAATTGTGACGCCATATTAAATATAGAGGTCCAGAAGGTGCGGGCTAGGGGGCAGGTCCACCAAATATGGAAAAAGGTCCCTGGCTCGTTGCATCCACGGAAGCAATGTGGGGAGTGTAAGGGAACGTATTTCGCGATTCTTGCTGGGACCAAGTACCATCTAGTTAAAACGTTGTAATTGGTTTCTAGTACTCGGGTGTTAGGGGAGGAAGATTTAATCGTGTTCCATATTGTTGCCCATTGGGCCCTATCAAGGGGGGTCTCAAGGTCTTCTTCCCATTTTTGGGTATATGAAGGGAGTGCAGTATATGTGGTAAATAGGAGTTGAGAGTATAGTGTGGAAATAATTCCCCTAGCGTGGGGATCTTGTCTACAGAAGTTTTCGAAGGAGGTTAGGCTATTGTAGGGAGCGTTATTTATGATATTGGGTGTGTAGAAATTTTTGATCTGGAGGTAACGAAAGACCTCTGATTGAGGGATATTATGTTTTTCTTTCAGGTCTTGAAAGGAAAGAAAGGAGGAGGAGGAGGTTAGATCAGAGAGTCTTAGTAGCCCAAGGGTTGACTAAGCCTGGAAAGCTTTTGGTTGTTCCCAAGCTGGTTTAAAGGTGGGGTTCCGGAGGAAAGAGAGGAGAGGATTGTGTGAGGATTGTAGTAGGTGTTTGTTTTGAGTCTATTCCAAAGAGACAGGTAATGTTTGGTAACTGGGTTGGTGATGGGTGGGCTATCTTTCGGGTTAAGCCATAAGATGTTAGCAAGGGACAGGGGGTCACAGTCTACAGCTTCAATGGCAACCCATAAGGGGGTTTCCTGAGTGGCGTGGTATTTTGGAAGACTCGCTAGTTGGGCTGCTTTATAGTAAAGGGAGAAGTTGGGCATCCCTAGGCCCCCTCCCAGCTTAGGGAGGAAGAGAGTGTGCCTGGAGACTCTGGGTCTGGTGGGACCCCAAATAAATTTAATTGTCCGTGATTGAAGAATGCGGAGGTAGTATGTTGGAATTGAGGTGGGGAGGACTCTAAAGTAGTATAAGAGTTTCGGAAGGATGCACATTTTCACTACAGCTATTTTACCTAGCCATGAGAGGGGTAAAGAGGACCATCGGTCCATCAGGTCAGTGATGGTTCTTAGAATGGGGGGGAGATTTAGGTGGAAAAGGTGAGTGGGGTCTGCAGGGAGCTGAATCCCCAAGTATGGAATGGATTTTGCTGCCCAAGGGAAAGGGAGGGAAGCTTGTGCTTGGGATAATTTGTGTGGGGACAGGGAAATGTTCAGCGCTTTGGATTTTTGTTTATTAATTGTCAGGCCAGAGACTTTGGAAAAGGCTTCCAGGGTGCGAATGAGGTTCGGTCCAGATATGGAGGGAGATGAAAGGAATAACAGGATGTCGTGCGCGAAGAGACAGAGTTTGTGACAGTGTCCTCCGAGTTCAATGCCTTTGATATCATGATTAGATCTGATTTGAGCAGCCAGAGGTTCGATTGCAAGTGTAAAGAGAAGAGGAGATAGCGGGCATCCCTGTCTTGTTCCTCTTTCAATGTTAAATTTTTGCGAATTGTATCCTGCATATTTAACATAGGCTTTTGGTTTATCAAATAGAGCTTCAACCCAATGGAGAAATTGTGGACCAAATCCCCAATTTCGTAGGGTGTGGAGGAGATAGGGCCAGGACAGGGTGTCAAAAGCCTTGGTTATATCCAGCGATAGAAAATATGCTGGAATGCGTCTTTTTCTGGCTGCATGGGCTATGAGTGTTGCTCGGCGGACATTGTCACTAGTCTGGCGGAGGGGTATAAATCCGGTTTGGTCCTTGTGGATTAATCTACCAATAAAGGTGTTAAGTCTTGTGGCTAGGATTTTGGTTAGGAGTTTTATGTCTATGTTCAATAAGGAGATAGGGCGAAAATTTGAGGTGAGAGAATTGTCTGAATGGGGTTTTGGGATCATGCTGATAATGGCTGTTAGTGTTTCCTCTCTGAACTTGTGTTGATTTAGGATGGCATTGAAAGCTTTGGATAGGACCGGGGCAAGGAGTTCTGGGAAGGCCCGGTAATAATTTGCGGTGAAACCATCGGGACCTGGGGATTTGTTAGGTTTTAACTGTTTAATGGCCAGTATGATTTCTTCTGGTGTTATAGGACTGTCGGTGAGGTCCCGTTCCTCTTGTGTTAATTGTGGGAGTTTTAGTTGGGAGAGGTAGTTTTCGGTGTCGGTGGGGTCATAATGAGTTTTTTGCGAGTAGAGGGAGCTAAGGTGGGAGTAGAATTTGTTGGCAATTTTTTGGGGGTTGCTGGTGTAGGAGTCTTTACCCGTCTTAAGTCTAATTGGGTTGAATGGAGAGTTCAGACGTTTTATGGTGCGGGCTAGCGGGGTATCGGGCTTGTTGGCTTTCATATAGTTGGTGTGTCTTATTTTCTGGTTGAAGGCGTTGGCTTCTTCTGATAAGAAAAGGTCAAGTTGTAGTCTTGCCATGTCAAGGGAAGATTTGTTTTTAGTGTTGGGGTCTGAAGAGAATTGGGAGTGGGCCTGGAGATAGCCTTTTTCAAGGGTTTCTGCCAATTTTTTGCGTTCTTTTTTGAGGAGATACGTGTGTTTTTGGATGGTGTTGCGTATAGATGGCTTATGTGCTTCCCAAAGGGTGATTGGGGAAATGTCTGGCGTTGAGTTCAGTGTAAAGTATTCTTTAAGTGCTTGTTCGATGGGGAGTTTATGTGAAGGGTGATTGAGAAGGCCCTTGGGAAGGATCCAGGAGGTGTCCTGGGACTTGGGTAGGATAGACGAGAAAGATGTGAGTACTGCACAGTGGTCAGTCCAGGGGATTGGTATAATTTGAGAAGAAAGTATTTCCGGAGATAGGTATGTGGAGGTTAATATGTGGTCAATTCGCGTGAACGTCTTGTGTGGATGAGAATAGTGTGTGTATCTTCTTTTCCCAGGATTAACCTCGCGCCATGTATCAACCAGATGGAATTGGTTTAAGAGTAGTTGGAATGACTGTTTGTGTTGAGTGGTAGTGGGTGTGGGAGGTGATTTATCTAAGAAGGGGTATATGACTTGATTGGAGTCTCCACAGATAATGATTGTGCCGAATTTACAGTTGTCAATTGTTTGCATGAGATGAGAAAGAAAGGGAAGTGGGCGTTTGTTTGGGGCATAGTAAGAAACTATAGTGGTATCTATGTCAGCGAGTTGACCTGTTATTATGATATATCTCCCCTCAGGGTCCTTAATTTCGGATCGGAGTGAGAAGGGGGTGGATTTATGAATTGCGATTAGAGTGCCTCGTTTTTTTGTGGAGGCAGGGGCTGAAAAGATTTGGGGATATGATTGGAAGCAGAGTTTAGGGGAGTTGCGTGCGGCGAAATGGGTTTCTTGTAAGCATATCACTTGGGCTTTTTGTTTTTGGAAGAAATTGAATGCCTTGGTACGTTTTTGGGGGATATTGAGGCCCTGGACATTCAGAGTTAAGATGTTCAGGGGGGCCATGGTGAGATAAGTATAAGATAGGACTTACCTGAAGACGTTCGGCATGGGTTGCTCGGATACTGCCTTATAGATATGAGGGGATAGGAGAGGAGAAGTGAAGTGGCTAGAATGGGGAGATAGGAGCAAACAGACAAGATAATATTAATCATCAGAGTATAACTTGTTGCATCAAAAAGAACACATTCTGTTTGAAGAATGGTAGGAATAACAACATTATATAACTTTAACGTATACATTGGAGAAATTGACAAAAAAATTGAAAAAAAGGAAAAAATAAAACAAAAATTTGAAAAAATGGCCCGGGAAGGGGAGAAGGTTTCCCGTTCTGGGGAAAAAGGTCCCGTGTCGGGGGTCCACATATTAGGGGTGGGCCCACGAGGGGGAGAGTATGGGAGCGCACGGGGCCTCCTTGTGGGGATACCGGCTGGATATGGTGTGGGCTTTATGTGCCAGAGGGGAGATGTTGTAGACGGTAACATTGTTGTTGTTTCTCAACCCCAGCGTTTGTAGTGACCAGATCTGTTGAGGAAGTGGTCTAGGGTGGGGGAGTTGGAGCAAAATAACAAAGTGTTACAAAATGGGAGTTCTGGATAAGGTTAGTCCAGTATTGTAGACAGAACCCATTCAGTTGTTGTTGTTTCGCCGGTAAGTGGTGACTTAAGGGACAAAACATGAACTTATGGAAAGAGTTCTGTTGGTGGTTTCAGTCCATGGAGTCCTCCTGGCCATTGGGGGGGGAGGTCAGCCGGGTTCGCTTGTGGAAGGAAGTGTTGTTAGAGGAGCCTGAAGATGGTGGGGGTTTGCGAGGGGATGTTGAGACGGAGCGGCGCCTGGAGGGTCCAGAGCTGTGGGAGGCATCTGAGAGGTGGAGGTCTTGCAGGGTTTGTGATAGTTCTTCTGGTGATCTGCATTTAAATTTAGAGCCTTGATAAGCAAAACGAATAGAAAAAGGGAAGCCCCACTGATAGGAGATGTTGCGTTTTTACAATTCTTGTAGTAATGGCTTCATTGCCTTGCGTTTGGTGATGGTTGTTTGAGAGAGGTCAGCGTATAGCTGATATTTATGGCCTTGGAAATTGAGGGAATCCTTATTGCGGGCGGCTTCTATTAATTGTTCCTTGGTTCTGAAAAAGTGGAATTTTGCCACGATATCTCTGGGGGGGCCGTCTTGTTTTTTAGGGGTGAGGGCTCTGTGGATTCGGTCCATCTCGAGGCGTTCAATTGGGATGGAGGTTAGTAGTTCTTGGAATAGGGCTGTGGCTGTGGAATGGAGGTCAATTACAGTTTCAGGAATGCCGCGTATGCGGATATTGGACCGGCGTGCTCTATTTTCAAAATCTTCCAGCTTAGCAAGAAGGGTTAAATTTTCCTCTTTCAGATTTTCGATTTCAGCAGTATGATCGTTAGCAATAGCTTCTAAGTCATCTGCTTTATCCTCCAGTGCTGCGACAGTAACCTCTCTTAAACCCTCTTTTCCTTTCATTTGGCAACCCAGTTCCTTAAAATACCTTGGCATCTATCTCACCCCTAATCCAGCATCCTTATTCAGAGCTAACTATACCCCCCTTCTAAACTCCATCCGCAGAGATCTGCATAGCTGGAACCAATTGGGTCATTCTTGGATGGGGAGAATCAGTGTCATAAAAATGAATATACTGCCCAGACTGTTGTTCTTTTTTTTTTTTCCTTTAGAAAAGTTTTTATTGAAAGTATATAAACAGTACAATATACTCGGCAAACATAGATCAAGAGTATGTAACATACAAAATGGGATCTATTACAATATGACTTAATTATGGCAGTACAAAGCTCGTAGTGTGTTGTGTACTTGAACATACCACCCTTGTCCGGTGGCTTCTACGAGACTGTTGTTCTTATTCCAAATTTTTCACTACCATAACGTTTCTACTGTGTAAATATGTATGGAACCGCAAAAAGCCTCCAATTTCCAGACAAAGCCTATATAGAAAGAAGTCGAAAGGAGGTCTTGCCTTACCTGACGTTAAGTCATACTTTGTAGTTATTATTCTTTCCAGGATATCAGACTGGAAACATCATAAAGAAAATGAATTATGGGTGCAAGTGGAATGTGACCTAGGAGGCAGAGATTTATACACATAAGTTTGGATCCCTAACAAATTTCAAACGCTATGTGAAACTACTTCACCTCTGGCTAAAGCGACTTTCTCGATGTGGGATACACTCTGTAGATCACACGAGTGGCTCCCTAACTCTCCACTAATGCCCTTAACAGGACACCCCTACTTCCAACCTGGAAACAAAAACCCTCACTTTTGCACTTGATCTACACAAACACCAGTCCTCCCCCACCAGGTTATCTCCTCCAAGGGCCTGATACCTCTATCTACTCTACAAAGCACAGATACAATAACTTATCTAGATAGAGGGAGACATCAACAACTCTCTCAATTTATAAAATTCTTACCAAAACTATTAAGATTGCTCTCTGGGGGGGGTGTCGACTTCCTGGATGTAAACAGCTCTCTCTCTGTGCTCCGTAACACGCTGACATCCTTCATCATCCTGCACAGCCATTTTCAGCCTCTTTTTCACTGCACTTACACCGATCGATAAGGGAACACCAGCGGAGTAGCACGATGGTGAAATACAGCCCCAGCAGGGATCAGTCACCTGCAGAGAGGCTTGCTTGATTTACACATGAGGCCGGCCAAGATGGCACCCGAGGCGGAGAAGATAGGCTGCAATCCCCCACGGCTGACGGCCGGAGCTGGACAGAGGGAGAAACAGATTGGTCGGATCCCACAGATCCCCTGGTCAGCCATCCACCGA
The DNA here is from genome assembly GCA_018402905.1 of Glandirana rugosa. Taxonomy (NCBI): domain Eukaryota; kingdom Metazoa; phylum Chordata; class Amphibia; order Anura; family Ranidae; genus Glandirana; species Glandirana rugosa. The sequence goes on along the minus strand of BLSH010151023.1, from coordinate 226,754 downwards.
CTTCCACCAACACATGAAAGTGTCGGAGGCTCTGGAACACAGGTAGGAGAGCCGTCACTGTCACAGATCATGTAGACCATAAAGAGTTGCCATGCTTTCCTATCGGCCCAGAGTGGAATTTGCCCTCCTAAAAGATGATGTCCATAAAGTTAGGAGCCGAGTAACTACTGCTGAACAACGCAACAGCGAGATTGAAGACGACTTGGCTCCTATGATGGTAACAGTAAGAGACATGGGGGTGGACCACAGGTCCCAGGAAGCCAAGCTGGGGGACATGGAGGACCTCCTCTGCTGTAATAAATTGTGATTTCTGGGGTTCCCAGAAGGTACAGAGGAGAAAATCCTAAGGAATTTTTACTAGCCTGGCTTAAACAAGCTTTTGAGGAATATTCCTTTTCACATCTATTTATCATTGAGAGGGCACACCAAGTCCTGTTGAGGGCCCCGTCACCGGCAAGGTTTCCCAGGCCTCTGCTGGCACATTACCTTTACTTTAGGGACAAAGAAACCAACCTACGCAAAGCATGCCAAAGCCAGGAATTATTATACAACAACAACCGCATAAATATCTTTCCAGATTTTTCTGCGGCGACACAGAAGCAAGGGGCAGCGTTTTAGAGTGTGAAACAAAGACTATGGGAGAAAAGCTTAAACCTATTGTATGATATACCCGGCAAAGTTTTGCGTGATATACAAAGGAAAGCCCAATTCTTCATGTCACCTAAGGAGGCGAACAGGTGGCTAGAATCATTAAGTAGCACCTGAATATTACACGAAGGAAGAGGGTCACCTACTGGCCATTAACATGACCAACATATTCACAATGTGCCCTTTTTCTTTTTTATTTTGGAGGTCACTCTCTGCTTAATTATGAATCTGCTGTAATCTGGCTGCTACATTTGTTCCTAGAGTTCAGCAGCCCGTACAATGCTAAGAATAATACTTGAATAATTTAGGAAGAACAGAGAGCTACCTAGTGGCCACACATATATTCACAATGTGCCTTTTGGACATCACTCTCTGTTCAATTGTGAATCCGCTGATGTACAGCTGTTACATTGGATCCTAAAGTTCAGCGATCTACAGACTGCTCTGTTTTTCTTTTAAGTTCTCACAGACACACCCTTTTCTTCCTGCCCAGCTGGACAGGCAGGGAATCTCCCTATAGAGTGACTTAGTTGGTTCATTGTTGGGGAAAAGAAAGCCTGTGGCATGTTTGGGACTGCGGGCAGGGCGGGGGGTGGGAGATCATATGTTTTGGACTACTCCCGCATGGACTTGGGGTTTACTGTGTTTATTTAGTTAGATGTTTTTTTCTTATGCCACCAATTATGAAAAATTAAGCTTTCCCTATACAAACCTCGCTTACTACTATATGTAGCCCTCCTGAAAACCTAAAATTTTCCTTACTCGCCGGGTTCTATAAGGGCCCTTTGTCATTGCCCTGCTATGCTGGGCACAGCAGTACAACTGTCACCTTACTATAACAACTCCAATGCAAAACCTAGATCTGTTGTCCTGGAACGTAAGGGGCCTTAACTCTAGCATTAAGAAGGCACTAGTATTTAACTATATTCAGAAAACCTAACATAATTTTTTACAGGAAACAAATCTGCTGGATTCTAAAACTAGGGTCTTACATAGGGCATTTGTGAGACATACGTTTCACTCCACATATTCCATTTATGACAGAGGTGTCTCAGTGTTGATTACTAAAACGTAATTGTGTACTATTAAAGAGGTGGTGACAGACCCCTTGGGGAGATATGTAATAGTGGCTTTCCTCATAGAAAATAATCCTTACACTTTTGTAGCAGCTGCACTGTGGGATGCGGTAATGACAAAGGTGATCCAGGCGGCAGAGGGACCGATTATTATGGCAGGTGATGTGAATGCTGTTATATCCTCAGACGCAGATAAGACACAGAACGGTCTCTTCCTTGCTGAAAACATGTATAGATTTAATATGATCTGGTTGAGGCATGGAGATGGAAACATCCAGAGGTAAGGGAATACTCATGTTTCTCAGCTACATATAATACCCTTTCTAGATTGGATATGTGCTTTGTCAATATGGATGTGCTACCAAGGATAATAAATGTGCAGTATCTGCCGAGGGCCATTTCGGATCACTCTCCTTTGCTATTCTCTATGTCCTTGGGACAACTGAGTGGAATCACATTATAGAGACTCAGCCTTTGTGGCTAAAGGAGGAGTGTTTTGAGAGGTCCACGGCCACTGATATAGTGCAATTCTGGTTGGAAAATGGGGAGGAAGGCCCCTTGGGTATTACCCGGGACTAGAGTTGAGCGAACCCGGACTGTAAAGTTCGGGTTCGTACTGGACTTTGGGGTCTCCGTGCCCCGAACCCAGACATTTGAAAAAAGTCCGGGTTTGGGTATTTTTCGCACCTTTTCTATAGCTGCAGGGAAGCCAATCAACAAGTGTTTCACTCGTTTGCCCTTAGAAGCCATCACAGCCATGCCTACTAATGGCATGGCTGTGATTGGCCAGTGCATCATGTGACCCAGACTATTTTTGGCACCTGTTAAATAGCTGCAGGGCAGCCAATCAACAAGCGTTTCACTCGTTTGCCCTTAGAAGCCATCACAGCCATACCGATCTAATTTAATCTCATCCTGCATTATAGACAGGTTCCTGGCGGTGCTGTGAGGCGAAAGATTAGCGTTCTAAAACCATCTGATTCTGGAGTAGGTACAATTTACTGGTGCTGTGAGGGACAGATTATTGTTCTAAAATCATCTCAAAGTGCTACAGGGAGAGGTTCCTGCTGCTCCTGTGAGGGACAGATTATTGTTCTAAAATCATCTTATAGTGCTATAAGGAGAGGTTCCTGCTGCTGGTTTGAGGGACAGATTACTGATCTAAAATCATCTCATAGTGCTATAGGGAGAGGTTCCTGCTGCTGCTGTGAGGGACAGATTATTGTTCTAAAATCATCTCATAGTGCTATAGGGAGAGGTTCCTGCTGCTGTTGTGAGGGACAGATTATCGTTCTAAAATCATCTCATAGTGCTATAGGGAGAGGTTCCCGCTGCTCCTGTGAGGGACAGATTATTGTTCTAAAATCATCTCATAGTGCTATAGGGAGAGGTTCCTGCTGCTGCTGTGAGGGACAGATTATTGTTCTAAATTCATATCATACTGCTATAGGGAGAGGTTCCTGCTGCTCCTGTGAAGGACAGATTATTGTTCTAAAATCATATCATACTGCTATAGGGAAAGGTTCTTGCTACTCCAGTAAGGGACAGATTATTGATCATAAATCATTTCATAGTGCTATAGGGAGAGGTTCCTGCTGCTGGTGTGAGGGACAGATTATTGTTCTAAAATAATCCCATAGTGCTATAGGGAGAGGTTCCTGTATGTGCTGTGAGGGACAGATTGTTGTTCTAAAATCATCTCATAGTGCTATAGGGAGATGTTCCTGCTGCTGGTGTGAGGGACAGATTATTGTTCTAAAATCATCCCATAGTGCTATAGGGAGAGGTTCCTGCTGCTCCTGTGAGGGACAAATTATTGTTCTAAAATCATTACATAGTGCTATAGGGAGATGTTTCTGCTGCTGGTGTGAGGGACAGATTATTGTTATAAAATAATCTCATAGTGCTATAGCGAGAGGTTCCAGCATGTGCTGTGAGGGACAGAATATTGTTTTAAAAGCATCTCATCATGCTATAGGGAGAGGTTCCTGCTGCTCCTGTGAGGGAAAGATTATTGTTCTAAAATCATATCATACTGCTATAGGGAGAGGTTCCTGCTGCTTCTGTGAGAGGGACAGATCATTGTTCTAAAATCATTCCATACTGCTATAGGAAGAGGTTCCTGCTGTCCCTGTGAGTGACAGATTATTGTTCTAAAATCATCTCATAGTGCTATAGGGAGTGGATCCTGCTGCTCCTGTGAGGGACAGATTATTGTTCTAAAATAATCCCATAGTGCTATAAGGAGAGGTTCCTGCTGCTGCTGTGAGGGACATATTATTGTTCTAAAATCATCTCATAGTGCTATAGGCAAAGGTTCCTGCTGCTCCTGTGAGATGCAGATTATTGTTCTAAAATCATCTCATAGTGCTATAGTGAGAGGTTCCTGCTGCTCCTGTGAGGGACAGATTATTTTTCTAAAATCATCCCATAGAGCTATAGGGAGAGGTTCCTGCTGCTCCTGTGAGTGACAGATTATTGTTCTGTTGTAGAAATTTAGGATGTGTATTATGTATTGTCACAGTGTCTCCCAGTGTTGGTTTACCGGTATTCGCTGTGTACAGCGAATATGGCTTTAACCGATATTGAGGATGAGTGTCCTCGTCGTCCTTGGAGAGGGATATCGAGATACCCTACTAAAATCTTTTTATTAGACAGGGAGTGTCCTCGTCGTCCTTGGAGAGTGATATCGTGATACTCTACTAAAATCTTGTTATTAGACGTAGAGTGTCCTCGTCGTCCTTGGAAACGGATATCGTGATACTCTACTAAAATCTTGTTATTATACAGGGAGTGTCGTCGTCGTCCTTGGAGAGGAATATCGTGATACCCTAATAAAATCTTGTTATTAGACAGGGAGTG
>BLSH010151023.1:207884-218326 GCA_018402905.1 Glandirana rugosa | reverse complement strand
GACCCCTGGTAGTGGAGACAGAGGCCCAAGAGTGCGGGATGGCACGAGGGCTGGAGGGTCACCGATGATGTAGCGATGCTCCAGGAGACGTGCAGGTAGAAGGATGGTCGTTCAGGCTGGGTCGGCAACAGGCAGGCAGGAAGGTACAAAGGATCAGGCAAAAGAGTAGTCAGAGTCCAAGCAAGGTTCGTTAACGGGCGGGCAGCAGAGGTACAAGGGAGCAGACAATCGGATGGTCGTGGGTAGCCGGGGTCGGTGCAGGTAGCAGACAGCAGGTCAGGACAAGCTGGGTCAACGGGAGGCAGAACAACACGGAACAGGTATCAGGAGCCGAGGCTTACAGGTCGGGAACGCTGTAGAATGAGCAGCACTTGTTCTCAGAAGTCTCCAGGTTTAAATAGGCCCATTTGGCGCCGTTTCCGGCACGTGCGCGCGCGAACGCGCACGGGAGCGCGTGAACGCACACGGGAGCGCGCGAACGCGCACAAATGTGAGCACCACCGCGGAGATGCCAGGATTTGCCCAGAAATCATTTCTTTTCCTAACAATACTGCTATAGGGAAAGGTTCTTGCTGCTCCAGTAAGGGACAGATTATTGATCTTAAATCATTTCATAGTGCTATAGGGAGAGGTTCCTGCTGCTGGTGTGAGGGACAGATTATTGTTCTAAAATAATCTCATAGTGCTATAGGGAGAGGTTCCTGCATGTGCTGTGAGGGACAAATTATTGTTCTAAAATCATCTCATAGTGCTATAGTTAGAGGTTCCATGCAGTTGGTGTGAGGGACAGATTATTGTTCTAAAATCTTCTTATAGTGCTATAGGGAGAGGTTCCTGCTGCTCCTGTGAGGGAAAGATTATTGTTCTAAAATCATATCATACTGCTATAGGGAGAGGTTCCTGCTGCTCCTGAGAGGGACAGATTATTGTTCTAAAATCAAATCATACTGCTATAGGGAGAGGTTCCTGTTGCTCCTGTGAGAGACAGATTATTGTTCTAAAATCATCTCATAGTGCTATAGGCAGAGGTTCCTGCTGCAGGTGTGAGTGACAGATTATTCTTCTAAAATCATCTCATAGTGCTATAGGAAGAGGGTCCTGCTGCTACTGTGACGGACAGATTATTGTTCTAAAATCATCCCATAGTGCTATAAGGAGAGGTTCCTGCTGCTGCTGTGAGGGACATATTATTGTACTAAAATCATATCATACTGCTACAGGGAGAGGTTCCTGCGCCAGGTGTGAGGGACAGATTATTGTTCTAAATTCATCTCATAGTGCTATAGGGAGAGGGTCCTACTGATCCTTTGAGGGACAGATTATTGTTCTAAAATCATCCCATAGTGCTATAGGGAGAGGTTCCTGCTGCTGCTGTGAGGGACATATTATTGTTCTACAATCATATCATACTGCTATAGGGAGAAGTTCCTGCTGCTGTGAGGGACAGATTATTGTCCTAAAATAATTTCATAGTGCTATAGGGAGAGGTTCCTGCCGCTGCTGTGAGGGACAGATTATTGTTCTAAATTCATATCATACTGCTATAGGGAGAGGTTCCTGCTGCTCCCGTGAAGGACAGATTATTGTTCTAAAATCATATCATAATGCTATAGGGAAAGGTTCTTGCTGCTCCAGTAAGGGACAGATTATTGATCTTAAATCATTTCATAGTGCTATAGGGAGAGGTTCCTGCTGCTGGTGTGAGGGACAGATTATTGTTTTAAAATAATCTCATAGTGCTATAGGGAGAGGTTCCTGCATGTGCTGTGAGGGACAGATTATTGTTCTAAAATCATCTCATAGTGCTATAGGGAGAGGTTCCATGCAGTTGGTGTGAGGGACAGATTATTGTTCTAAAATCTTCTTATAGTGCTATAGGGAGAGGTTCCTGCTGCTCCTGAGAGGGACAGATTATTGTTCTAAAATCAAATCATACTGCTATAGGGAGAGGTTCCTGTTGCTCCTGTGAGAGACAGATTATTGTTCTAAAATCATCTCATAGTGCTATAGGCAGAGGTTCCTGCTGCAGGTGTGAGTGACAGATTATTGTTCTAAAATCATCTCATAGTGCTATAGGGAGAGGTTCCTGCTGTTCCTGAGAGGGACAGATTATTGTTCTAAAATCAACCCATAGTGCTATAGGGAGAGGTTCCTGCTGCTCCTGTGAGGGACAGATTATTGTTCTAAAATCATCACATAGTGCTATAATGAGAGGTTCCTCCTGCTGGTGTGAGTGACAGATTATTGTTCTAAAATAATCTCATAGTGCTATAGGGAGAGGTTCCAGCATGTGCTCTGAGGGACAGATTATTGTTCTAAAATCATCTCATAGTGCTATAGGGAGAGGTTCCTGCTGCTCCTGTGAGGGAAAGATTATTGTTATAGAATAATATCATACTGCTATAGGGAGATTTTCCTGCTGCTCCTGAGAGGGACAGATTATTGTTCTAAAATCATATCATACCGCTATAGGGAGAGGTTCCTGCGGTTCCTGTGAGAGACAGATTATTGTTCTAAAATCATCTCATAGTGCTATAGGGAGAGGTTCCTGCTGTTCCTGTGAGGGACACATTATTGTTCTAAAACCATCCCATAGTGCTATAGGGAGACGTTCCTGCTGCTCCTGTGAGGGACAGATTATTGTTCTAAAATCTACCCATAGTGCTATAGGGAGAGGTTCCTGCAGCTCCTGTGAGGGACAGATTATTGCTCTAAAATAATCACATAGTGCTATAGGGAGAGGTTCCAGCATGTGCTGTGAGGGACAGATTATTGTTCTAAAATCATCTCATAGTGCTATAGGGAGAGGTTCCTGCTGCTCCTGTGAGGGAAAGATTATTGTTCTAAAATCATCTCATACTGCTAGAGGGAGAGGTTCCTGCTGGTGCTGTGAGGGACAGATTATTGTTCTAAAATCATCTCCTAGTGCTATGGGGAGAGGTTCCTGCTGCTCCTGTGAGGGACATATTATTGTTCTTCAATTATATCATACTGCTATAGGGAGAAGTTCCTGCTGCTGCTGTGGGGGACAGATTATTGTTCTAAAATAATCGCATAGTGCTATAGGGAGAGGGTCCTGCTGATCCGGTGAGGGACAGATTATTGTTCTTAAATCATCCCATAGTGCTATAGGGAGAGGTTCCTGCTGCTGCTGCGAGGGACATATTATTGTTCTTCAATTATATCATACTGCTATAGGGAGAAGTTCCTGCTGCTGCTGTGGGGGACAGATTATTGTTCTAAAATAATCTCATAGTGCTATAGGGAGAGGTTCCTGCTGTTCCTGTGAGGGACAGATTATTGTTCTAAAATCAACCAAAAGTGCTAAAGGGAAAGTGTCCTGCTGCTCCTGGGAAGGACAGATTATTGTTCTAAAATCATCACATAGTGCTATAATGAGAGGTTCCTGCTGCTGGTGTGAGTGACAGATTATTGTTCTAAAATCATCTCATAGTGCTATAGTGAGAGGTTCCAGCATGTGCTGTGAGGGACAGATTATTGTTCTAAAATCATCTCATAGTGCTATAGGGAGAGGTTCCTTCTGCTCCTGTGAGGGACAGATTATTGTTCTAAAATCATATCATACTGCTATAGGGAGAGTTTCCTGCTGTTCCTGTGAAAGACAGATTATTGTTCTAAAAGCATCTCATAGTGCTATAGGGAGAGGTTCCTCCTGCTCCTGTGAGGGACAGATTATTGCTCTAAAATCATCTCATAGTGCTATAGGCAGAGGTTCCTGCTTCAGTTGTGAGTGACAGATTATTGTTCTAAAATTATCTCATAGTGCTATAGGGAGAGGGTCCTGCTGTTCCTGTGAGGGACAGATTATTGTTCTAAAATCATCCCATTCTGCTATAAGGAGAGGTTCCTGCTGCTGCTGTGAGGGACATATTATTGTTCTAAAATCATATCATACTGCTATAGGGAGAGGTTCCTGCGCCAGGTGTGAGGGACAGATTATTGTTCTAAATTCATCTCATAGTGCTATAGGGAGAGGGTCCTGCTGATCCGGTGAGGGACAGATTATTGTTCTACAATCAAATCATACTGCTATAGGGAAAGGTTCCTGCCGCTGCTGTGAGGGACAGATTATTGTTCTAAATTCATATCATACTGCTATGGGGAGAGGTTCCTGCTGCTCCTGTGAAGGACAGATTATTGTTCTAAAATCATATCATACTGCTATAGGGAAAGGTTCTTGCTGCTCCAGTAAGGGACAGATTATTGATCTTAAATCATTTCATAGTGCTATAGGGAGATGTTCCTGCTGCTGCTGTGAGGGCCAGATTATTGTTCTAAAATAATCTTATAGTGCTATAGGGAGAAGTTCCTGCATGTGCTGTGAGGGACAGATTATTGTTCTAAAATCATCTCATAGTGCTAAAGGGAGATGTTCCTGCTGCTCCTGTGAGGGACAGATTATTGATCTTAAATCATTTCATAGTGCTATAGGGAGATGTTCCTGCTGCTGCTGTGGGTTCCAGATTATTGTTCTAAAATAATCTCATAGTGCAATAGGGAGAGGTTCCTGCATGTGCTGTGAGGGACAGATTATTGTTCTAAAATCATCTCATAGTGCTAAAGGGAGATGTTCCTGCTGCTCCTGTGAGGGACAGATTATTGTTCTAAAATCATCCCATAGTGCTATAGGGAGAGGTTCCTGCTGTTCCTGTGAGGGCCAGATTATTGTTCTAAAACCTTCCCATAGTGCTATAGGGAGACGTTCCTGCTGCTCCTGTGAGGGACAGATTATTGTTCTAAAATCAACCCATAGTGCTATAGGGAGAGGTTCCTGCTGCTCCTGTGAGGGATAGATTATTGTTCTAAAATCATCTCATAGTGCTATAGGGAGAGGTTCCTGCTGCTCCTGTGAGGGAAAGATTATTGTTCTAAAATCATCATATACTGCTAGAGGGAGAGGTTCCTGCTGGTGCTGTGAGGGACAGATTATTGTTCTAAATTCATCTCATAGTGCTATAGGGAGAGGGTCCTGCTGATCCGGTGAGGTACAGATTATTGTTCTTAAATCATCCCATAGTGCTATAGGGAGAGGTTCATGCTGCTGCTGTGAGGGACATATTATTGTTCTACAATCATATCATACTGCTATATTGGAGAAGTTCCTGCTGCTGCTGTGAGGGACAGATTATTGTTCTAAAATAATCTCATAGTGCTATAGGGAGAGGTTCCTGCTGCTCCTGTGAGGGAAAGATTATTGTTCTAAAATCATATCATACTCCTATAGGGAGAGGTTCCTGCTGCTTCCGTGAGAGGGACAGATTATTGTTCTAAAACCATACCATACTGCTATAGGAAGAGGTTCCTGCTGTTCCTGTGAGAGACAGATTATTGTTCTAAAATCATCTCATAGTGCTATAGGAGAGGTTCCTGCTGTTCCTGTGAGGGACAGATTATTGTTCTAATATCAACCCATAGTGCTATAGGGAGAGTTTCCTGCTGCTCCTGGGAAGGACAGATTATTGTTCTAAAATCATCACATAGTGCTATAATGAGAGGTTCCTGCTGCTGGTGTGAGTGACAGATTATTGTTCTAAAATAATCTCATAGTGCTATAGGGAGAGGTTCCAGCATGTGCTGTGAGGGATAGATTATTGTTCTAAAATCATCTCATAGTGCTATAGGGAGAGGTTCCTTCTGCTTCTGTGAGGGACAGATTATTGTTCTAAAATCATATCATACTGCTATAGGGAGAGTTTCCTGCTGTTCCTGTGAGAGACAGATTATTGTTCTAAAATAATCTCATAGTGCTATAGGGAGAGGTTCCTGCTGTTCCTGTGAGGGACAGATTATTGTTCTAAAATCATCTCATAGTGCTATAGGCAGAGGTTCCTGCTGCAGTTGCGAGTGACAGATTATTGTTCTAAAATTATCTCATAGTGCTATAGGGAGAGGGTCCTGCTGCTCCTGTGAGGGACAGATTATTGTTCTAAAATCATCCCATTGTGCTATAAGGAGAGGTTCCTGCTGCTGCTGTGAGGGACATATTATTGTTCTAAAATCATATCATACTGCTATAGGGAGAGGTTCCTGCGCCAGGTGTGAGGGACAGATTATTGTTCTAAATTCATCTCATAGTGCTATAGGGAGAGGGTCCTGCTGATCCGGTGAGGGACAGATTATTGTTCTACAATCATATCATACTGCTATAGGGAGAAGTTCCTGCTGCTGCTGTGAGGGACAGATTATTGTCCTAAAATAATCTCATAGTGCTATAGGGAGAGGTTCCTGCTGCTGCTGTGAGGGACAGATTATTGTTCTAAATTCATATCATACTGCTATAGGGAGAGGTTCCTGCTGCTCCTGTGAAGGACAGATTATTGTTCTAAAATCATATCATACTGCTATAGGGAAAGGTTCTTGCTGCTCCACTAACTGACAGATTATTGATCTTAAATCATTTCATAGTGCTATAGGGAGATGTTCCTGCTGCTGCTGTGAGGGCCAGATTATTGTTCTAAAATAATCTCATAGTGCTATAGGGAGAGGTTCCTGCATGTGCTGTGAGGGACAGATTATTGTTCTAAAATCATCTCATAGTGCTAAAGGGAGATGTTCCTGCTGCTCCTGTGAGGGACAGATTATTGTTGTAAAATCATCCCATAGCGCTATAGGGAGAGGTTCCTGCTGTTCCTGTGATGGACAGATTATTGTTCTAAAACCATCCCATAGTGCTATAGGGAGACGTTCCTGCTGCTCCTGTGAGGGACAGATTATTGTTCTAAAATCAACCCATAGTGCTATAGGGAGAGGTTCCTGCTGCTCCTGTGAGGGATAGATTATTGTTCTAAAATCATCAAATACTGCTAGAGGGCGAGGTTCCTGCTGGTGCTGTAAGGGACAGATTATTGTTCTAAATTCATCTCATAGTGCTATAGGGAGAGGGTCCTGCTGATCCGGTGAGGGACAGATTATTGTTCTTAAATCATCCCATAGTGCTATAGGGAAAGGTTCCTGCTGCTGCTGTGAGGGACATATTATTGTTCTACAATCATATCATACTGCTATAGGGAGAAGTTCCTGCTGCTGCTGTGAGGGACAGATTATTGTCCTAAAATAATCTCATAGTGCTATAGGGAGAGGTTGCTTCCGCCGCTGTGAGGGACAGATTATTGTTCTAAATTCATATCATACTGCTATAGGGAGAGGTTCCTGCTGCTCCTGTGAAGGACAGATTATTGTTCTAAAATCATATCATACTGCTATAGGGAAAGGTTCTTGCTGCTCCAGTAAGGGATAGATTATTGACCTTAAATCATTTCATAGTGCTATAGGGAGATGTTCCTGCTGCTGCTGTGAGGGCCAGATTATTGTTCTAAAATAATCTCATAGTGCTATAGGGAGAGGTTCCTGCATGTGCTGTGAGGGACAGATTATTGTTCTAAAATCATCCCATAGTGCTATAGGGAGAGGTTCCTGCTGTTCCTGTGAGGGACAGATTATTGTTCTAAAACCTTCCCATAGTGCTATAGGGAGACGTTCCTGCTGCTCCTGTGAGGGACAGATTATTGTTCTAAAATCAACCCATAGTGCTATAGGGAGAGGTTCCTGCTGCTCCTGTGAGGGAAAGATTATTGTTCTAAAATCATCATATACTGCTAGAGGGAGAGGTTCCTGCTGGTGCTGTGAAGGACAGATTATTGTTCTAAATTCATCTCATAGTGCTATAGGGAGAGGGTCCTGCTGATCCTGTGAGGGACAGATTATTGTTCTTAAATCATCCCATAGTGCTATAGGGAGAGGTTCATGCTGCTGCTATGAGGGACATATTATTGTTCTACAATCATATCATACTGCTATAGGGAGAAGTTCCTGCTGTTGCTGTGAGGGACAGATTATTGTTCTAAAATAATCTCATAGTGTTATAGGGAGAGGTTCCTGCTGCTCCTGTGAGGGAAAGATTATTGTTCTAAAATCATATCATACTGCTATAGGGAGAGGTTCCTGCTGCTTCTGTGAGAGGGACAGATTATTGTTCTAAAATCATACCATACTGCTATAAGAAGAGGTTCCTGCTGTTCCTGTGAGAGACAGATTATTGTTCCAAAATCATCTCATAGTGCTATAGGGAGAGGTTCCTGCTGTTCCTGTGAGGGACAGATTATTGTTCTAATATCAACCCATAGTGCTATAGGGAGAGTTTCCTGCTGCTCCTGTGAGGGACAGATTATTGTTCTAAAACCATCCCATAGTGCTATAGGGAGATGTTCCTGCTGCTCCTGTGAGGGACAGATTATTGTTCTAAAATCATCTCATAGTGCTATAGGCAGAGGTTCCTGCTGCAGTTGTGAGTGACAGATTATTGTTCTAAACTCATCTCATAGTGCTATAGGGAGAGGGTCCTGCTGATCCTGTGAGGGACAGATTATTGTTCTAAAATCATCCCATTGTGCTATAAGGAGAGGTTTTTGCTGCTGCTGTGAGGGACATATTATTGTTCTAAAATCATATCATACTGCTATAGGGAGAGGTTCCTGCGCCAGGTGTGAGGGACAGTTTATTGTTCTAAATTCATCTCATAGTGCTATAGGGAGAGGGTGCTGCTGATCCGGTGAGGGACAGATTATTGTTCTTAAATCATCCCATAGTGCTATAGGGAGAGGTTCCTGCTGCTGCTGTGAGGGACATATTATTGTTCTACAATCATATCATACTGCTATAGGGAGAAGTTCCTGCTGCTGCTGTGAGGGACAGATTATTGTCCTAAAATAATCTCATAGTGCTATAGGGAGAGGCTCCTGCTGCTGCTGTGAGGGACAGATTATTGTTCTAAATGCATATCATACTGCTATAGGGAGAGGTTCCTGCCGCTGCTGTGAGGGACAGATTATTGTTCTAAATTCATATCATACTGCTATAGGGAGAGGTTCCTGCTGCTCCTGTGAGGGACAGATTATTGTTCTAAAATCATATCATACTGCTATAGGGAAAGGTTCTTGCTGCTCCATTAAGGGACAGAGTATTGATCTTAAATCATTTCATAGTGCTATAGGGAGAGGTTCCTGCTGCTGCTGTGAGGGCCAGATTATTGTTCTAAAATAATCTCATAGTGATATAGGGAGAGGTTCCTGCATGTGCTGTGAGGGACAGATTATTGTTCTAAAATCATCTCATAGTGCTAAAGGGAGATGTTCCTGCTGCTCCTGTGAGGGACAGATTATTGTTCTAAAATCATCCCATAGTGCTATAGGGAGAGGTTCTTGATGCTCCTGTGAGGGACAAATTATTGTTCTAAAATCATCACATAGTGCTATAGGGAGAGGTTCCTGTGGCTGGTTTGAGGGACATATTATTGTTCTAAAATAATCTCATAGTGCTATAGGGAGAGGTCCCAGCATGTGCTGTGAGGGACAGATTATTGTTTTAAAATCATCTCATAGTGCTATAGGGAGAGGTTCCTGCTGCTCCTGTGAGGGGAAGATTATTGTTCTAAAATCATATCATACTTCTATAGGGAGAGGTTCCTGCTGCTTCTGTGAGAGGGACAGATTATTGTTCTAAAATCATACCATACTGTTATAGGAAGAGGTTACCTGCTGTTCCTGTGAGAGACAGATTATTGTTCTAAAATCATCTCATAGTGCTATAGGGAGAGGTTCCTGCTGTTCCTGTGAAGGACAGATTATTGTTCTAAAATCTACCCATAGTGCTATAGGGAGAGGTTCCTGCTGCTCCTGTGAGGGACAGATTATTGTTCTAAAATCATCTCATAGTGCTATAGGGAGAGGTTCCTGCTGCTCCTGTGAGGGAAAGATTATTGTTCTAAAATCATATCATACTGCTATAGGGAGATTTTCCTGCTGCTCCTGAGAGGGACAGATTATTGTTCTAAAATCATATCATACTGCTATAGGGAGAGGTTCCTGCTGTTCCTGTCAGAGACAGAATATTGTACTAAAATCATCTCATGGTGCTATAGGGAGAGGTTCCTGCTGTTCCTGTGAGGGACAGATTATTTTTCTAAAATCATCCCATAATAAGCCGGGAGAACCCATATCACTGTTCTGCAAACATCTGGAAAATGTGTGTCACTTTAAATGAAACCGGGAATAAGTGAACATCTGTTCTGCAAACATTGTTAAAGTCTGTGTGTCACTTTAAATATAACCGGGAATAAGTGAACATCTGTTCTGCAAACATCTTTAAAGTCTGTGTGTCCCTTTAAATGAAACCGGGAATAAGTGAACATCTGTTCTGCACACCTCTGTAAACTGTGTGTGTCACTTTAAATGAAACCGGGAATAAATGAACATCTGTTCTGCACACATCTGTAAACTGTTTAGAACACTTTACCTAAAACCGGGAGGAACCATACACCTGTTCTTCAAACATCTGGAAACAGTTTAGAAATTGTTACAAACGTCTTGTCTACAAGTGAATAAGGGCCAAAGTAAATTTCACTGTGTGTAAAAGGTCTACAAACG
>BLSH010151023.1:192437-207457 GCA_018402905.1 Glandirana rugosa | reverse complement strand
GGAACCATACACCTGTTCTTCAAACATCTGGAAACAGTTTAGAATACTTTACCTAAAACCGGGAGGAACCATGCACCTGTTCTGTGAACATCTGGAATCTGTGTGTGAAACTACAGCATAGAGAAGAACAGGCATATGGTTTCGCTCTTCACACACAGTTTGCAGATGTTTGAAGAACAGTGATATGATATCACTGTTCTTCAAACATCTGCAATCTGTGTGTGAAACTACAGCATAGAGAAGAACACTGTTTCCCGGTTTCATTTAAAGTGACACACAGACTTTAAAGATGTTTGCAGAACAGATGTTCACGTATTCCCGGTTATATTTAAAGTGGCACACAGACTTTAAAGATGTTTGCAGAACAGATGTTCACTTATTCCCGGTTTCATTTAAAGTGACACACACATTTTCCAGATGTTTGCTGAACAGTGATATGGGTTCTCCCGGCTTATTTATACTTTTTTGACACAGTTTGAAGATGATTTTAGAACAGTTATATGGCTTCTACCGTTAATTAATACTTTTCAGACCCAGTTTGAAGATGGTCCACATTCACCTCCATTTTTGCTTTTTTATGTTTTTATTTTTTAAAAAATATTTAAAGTTATTTCCCTGTCCCCATTTCTTTGTAGGGCACTTGTCCCACCCTTACCCCCATTTTCCATCCTTTTGCAGACCTCCCGGACACCCCAAAGTTCGGCACGGACCCGAACTTTACAGTCCGGGTTCTCTCAACTCTAGTTCTAATATCATCCCATAGTGCTATAGTGAGAGGTTCCTGCTGCTGCTGTGAGGGACATATTATTGTTCTACAACCATATCATACTGCTATAAGGAGAAGTTCCTGCTGCTGCTGTGAGGGACAGATTATTGTCCTAAAATAATCTCATAGTGCTATAGGGAGAGTTCCTGCTGCTGCTGTGAGGCACAGATTATAGTTCTAAATTCATATTATACTGCTATAGGGAGAGGTTCCTGCTGCTACTGTGAGGGACAGATTATTGTTCTAAAATCATCTCTTAGTGCTATAGGGAGAGGTTCCTGCTGCTACTCTGAGAGACAGATTATTGTTCTAAAATCATCTCATAGTGCTATAGGGAGAAGTTCCTGCTGCTGGTGTGAGGGACAGATTATTGTTCTAAAATCATCTCATAGTGCTATAGGAAGAGGTTCCTGCTTGTGCTGTGAAGGACAGATTATTGTTCTAAAATCATCTCATAGTGCTATAGGGAGAGGTTCCTGCTGCTGGTGTGAGGGACAGATTATTGTTCTAAAAACATCTCATAGTGCACCTCACGCTGAAGAAGTCCCTATTTCATTGGACGTAATGCGTACTGGAGGTTGAAGCCACGCTGGTCGTCATTGTCCACCGCTGTCCCTTTGAGCTTTTATCAGTCTGCTATCTGTACTTGCACCAGTGGAGGTGCTGAACCATGTGAGTTATTTTCTTTTTAATAAATGAATGTTTTTTAAACAAACGGGGAGCACTAGATTTTCTTCCATTTGTTTTATATGAAACACCTTTGAGGAGCACATTGGCTGTACCCCAATATAAGTGAGAGCACTGTCAGGATTGGACCTCGTGTGACTTATATATGCCTTATGACCCCTGCGGGTCGAGTTGATGAGGTGAGAGGCTTGGAGTGTCTGTGGTGGCAGGATCCACGTGTGCATTTCACCTGCATGCTCCGTAGAATATAGGCACTGTGATTCACCGGGATGACTACATGATGTTCCCAAAAAAAGCTGGAAGATATTGTTTAAATGTTGTTTTAATCACTAATTGAATAGGACTACACTGATGGCTATGGTTCTCACTGTTTGAAAGACTTTTCTTTTTTTGTTTGCGCTGCACTGTTCCATCGATTTTTTTTTTTTTTAGGGACATATTATTGTTCTATAACCATATCATACTGCTATAAGGAGAAGTTCCTGCTGCTGCTGTGAGGGACAGATTATTGTCCTAAAATAATCTCATAATGCTATAGGGAGAGGTTCCTGCTGCTGCTGTGAGGCACAGATTATAGTTCTAAATTCATATTATACTGCTATAGGGAGAGGTTCCTGCTGCTACTGTGAGGGACAGATTATTGTTCTAAAATCATCTCATAGTGCTATAGGGAGAAGTTCCTGCTGCTGGTGTGAGGGACAGATTATTGTTCTAAAATCATCTCATAGTGCTATAGGAAGAGGTTCCTGCTTGTGCTGTGAAGGACAGATTATTGTTCTAAAAACATCTCATAGTGCTATAGGGAGAAGTTCCTGCTGCTGGTGTGAGGGACAGATTATTGTTCTAAAATCATCTCATAGTGCTATAGGGAGAGGTTCCTGCTTGTGCTGTGAAGGACAGATTATTGTTCTAAAATCATCCCATAATAAGCCGGGAGAACCCATATCACTGTTCTGCAAACATCTGGAAAATGTGTGTCACTTTAAATGAAACAGGAATAAGTGAACATTTGTTCTGCAAACATTGTTAAAGTCTGTGTGTCACTTTAAATATAACCGGGAATAAGTGAACATCTGTTCTGCAAACATCTTTAAAGTCTGTGTGTCCCTTTAAATGAAACCGGGAATAAGTGAACATCTGTTCTGCACACCTCTGTAAACTGTGTGTGTCACTTAAAATGAAACCGGGAATAAATGAACATCTGTTCTGCACACATCTGTAAACTGTTTAGAACACTTTACCTAAAACCGGGAGGAACCATACACCTGTTCTTCAAACATCTGGAAACAGTTTAGAACACTTTACCTAAAACCGGGAGGAACCATACACCTGTTCTGTGAACATCTGGAATCTGTGTGTGAAACTACAGCATAGAGAAGAACAGGCATATGGTTTCGCTCTTCACACACAGTTTGCAGATGTTTGAAGAACAGTGATATTATATCACTGTTCTTCAAACATCTGCAATCTGTGTGCGAAACTACAGCATAGAGAACAGGCATATGGTTTCGCTCTTCACAATACTTCTTGTTGCACTGGTCTGATGTGGTGGCAATCAGGAGCAGTGATTCTAGCTACACTTTGGCTGGTGTGGTAGCGATTAGAGAACTCTGACTAGACTATTAGGGCTTGTTCACTTGCAGTTGAGCTGTGGTTTTACCACCCTTCAACAGCTACTCTCTTTAGCTGCAGAGGCAGCAGTTGGGGTGTACACATGTTATGGCTGATATGCTTTGCTTTTTAGCTGTGGCAGGAATTATATCCTCTTTATGCCCACCATTTGTAATCCATTCAAGTGAATTAGTTGCTTGTGCCTCCTTACTGCTATCAAATGCTCTCTGAAGATTGTATGGCTCTTAGAGAGCATTGTACCTGTGAACAAGTCCCTATGGTGACATTATGACAGCTGCGACAGTGATCAGGGACTCTGTGACTGGTGTGGTGGTTATTACAGACACTGTAACTGGTGAGGTGGTGATCAGGGACACTGTAACTGGTATGGAAGTGATCAGGGACCATATGACTGGTGTAGCCATGATTAAGGATACTGTGAGTTAATGGAGGTGGTTAGGGACACTGGGCTCCATTCACAAAAGCATCTTGCATGTGGCATTTACGTGTCCAGAAACATTTTCCCTAAATATCACCTGTGATTCTGAAACTGTCAATTCACTATACCATTTTGAATTATTTACCACTCCATAAGTACCGCATGAAAAGGCATTAAACTCAATTCACAGATGGAAAAATTAAATAAATTCATATGGTAATTAAGTACTGGTTCATGCATATGATAATGATGGAAGTGATGACTTTGGTTATCACACCTCAATGGGCAGGGAATGGAAATGTTTAAATAAGGATGCCACCCCATTTCGATTACTCTAGTTAAGTGTTATGATTTGGCCTGACCACCAAGTCGCAGTGATTCCTTAAGCTGCGGAGTGGGGTCCCGGGAGTTGCTTTATGTGATCTCCTCGGCCCCCACTAGGTCGTCAGAGTGCCCTTAAGGCATGATTCGTTGTGTTAAAATGTTTTATTTTCAGCATACTATGTGGTTATATCTACTGTTTTGGAGCCACCTAGTGGCCATTTTACTTATATGGTTCTCAAGTGCTTGGCGGTCTCGACCGCCACTATTCCTATCCAAGCCAACCTCCACGTTTCTACTCAGTAGGATCTTGGCGGCCGAGACCCGAATATTCCACTCCATCTATTGTTTCCTCTTTCTCCTCAATCTCTTTCTCTCGCCCTAGATGCCACCTAGTGTGTGTTATACCTTACAGCTATGTATCCCATGGCTCCCATGTGTCCGGTTAACTTAGCTTCCTTTAACTGCAGGGGCTTTAATATTCCTGAGAAGTGGAGCCAGGTATTATACCATTTCCATTAGTTGAGATCTAGTATTTTAATGTTACAGGAAACCCACTTCTGCACCAACTCCAACCCCGACATACGGAATAGATTTTATCACAAGTGGTTTCATAGCTCCAATCCACTCTCCAAAACAAAAGGGGTGTCCATTGTTTTTCACAAAACTTTCAACCCAGAAGTACTAGATTCCCTTATTGACGAGGCAGGGAGATACATATTTCTTAAACTGAAACTAAATTACTTTCTTTTTACAGTAGCGAATATTTATGTTCCCAACATCAATCAAACTGAGTTTCTCTCTACCACTCTCACCAGACTACTCTCCTTCGGGGGTCCCTGCTTTATTGTTGGGTGGGATCTTAATGTGGCCTTCTCACCGCCTGCAGACACCTCATCAGGTGAGTCCTCTATCCCTATATCCTCCCTAACACGTATCAAATCCCTACTTCATGAGGCACATCTTGTAGATGTCTGGCGGGTACAACATCCTGGAGAGCATAATTATAGTCACTTCTCCGTAGCACACAATTCCTACAGCAGGCTGGACTTATTCTTGATTTCACAATCTCTACTTGATTCCCCTATACAGTCCTCTATAGGACACATCCTTTGGACCGACCATGCCCCAGTTCTCCTTTCTCTAGAACGCCCCCCTAGATCCCGTATGGGAGCTTCATGGAGGCTAAATGACAACCTACTGCGAGACTCAGTGTGCGTAGCCGAAATTTCCAAAGCGATACAGAATTTTATAGCTGACCATGCATCAGACACAACTACACCACTTACACAGTGGGAAGCTTTGAAATGTGTCATACGTGGAGTTCTTATCCAACATGGCTCCAGACTGAAAAAGATTAGAACGGACGATATATGCAGACTATTATCCCGAATTGCCGAACTCTAACCACTTCATAAAAGAGAGATGGCACCATCCACTTTGGTTGAACTTTTCAATGCACATCAAGATCTGCTTCAGATCCTAGACTCTCACTCACTAATTGCACGAGATAGGGCACTAACTCATCACTTTTTTTTGGCTAACAAGTGTGGCCAACTCCTCGCCAGACTTCTTCACCCGCGACCTCCTCGTCATTACATCTCGTTCATAACCCAACCTGACCAGGATAAGATCCATCACACCAGTGGCATAGCTGCCTCTTTCCAACAATATTACTTTGATCTGTATAACTTATCCTGTCAATCTACACACACCTCTACTTATCCACACAGCTGGACAATATGCAGGCTTATATTGCAGAGACGGCACTTCCAGAAATTTACCCCGCTAGATGCCGCGGACTTAGACAAACCCCTCGTCCTCCCCGAATTCTTAGGCACGATCAAAGCTTTAAAACTAGGAAAATGCCCCAGCCCAGACGGTTACACTCCCAGGTTTTATAAAACCTTTGCTCCCCTCTTGGCACTGCTCCTAACTCGGGCATTCAATTCCATAGATGATGCTATGCTCCCTCCCAGGTGCCTCCTATCGGCTACCGTCTCCGTTCTCTTGAAACCAGGAAAGGATCCCTCTCAATGTGGCAGTTACCATCCCATATCCCTTTTGAACATAGATATACAACTTTTTGCCAAAGTCCTAGCCAACCGCCTATCCCCTCTCCTGCCCAAAATTATCCATAAGGACCAGGTTGGTTTTGTCCCTGGACGCGAGGCCAGGGACAACACAATCAAAACAATACACCTTATATCTTACATCCAACGACACCTTCTGAAGGCATGCCTGTTATCTTTCGACGATGAGAAAGCGTTTGATAGGGTGAATTGGCGCTTTCTTTGTCTCTCCCTAGAACAGTTGGGCCTGGGCCAGACGTATATATCCAAAGTGGTTTCACTCTACTCTAGACATTCTGCCTCAGTACTGGTTAATGGTTTCTCTTCAGAGCCCTTTGACATTTCAAATGGCACGTGCCAAGGGTGTCCCCTCTCCCCGCTTCTTTTTGTTATAGTTATTGAACACCCGGCATGTGCCATCCGGCAGAATGACTCTATCCAGGGTATCCCTACCCCATCTTCCCACCATAAGTTATCTCTCTACGCAGATGATCTCTTGGTATATGTACAACAACCTCATACGACCCTACCCTCTCTTCTCTTGGAATTTAAGTGTTTCGGGACCTTCAGCAATTTTAAATTAAATATGTCCAAAACGGAGGCTCTTAACTTATCTTTACCCACCCCCACACTATCATCACTCCGCTCAAATTATTCCTTTCAATGGCAACCCAAATACATTTCATATTTGGGGGTCTCTATCCCTGCCAACCTGTCCAACCTCTTCTCACTAAACTACATTCCCATTCTTTCACGTATTAGAAAGTATCTAGAGACCTGGGGGGGTTCCTCTTTGCCATGGTTTGGCTGCATCAATACTCTTAAAATGAACATCTTGCCTAAATTATTGTATCTTTTCCAAACCATACCGGTCCTGATACCCAAATTGTATTTTGCCTCCCTCTGTTCACTTTCCATTAAATTCTTATGGCATCAAGGCTTACCCCGAGTCAAATATAAATTGTTAACACTTCCGAAACTCCAGGGGGGTACGGGACTTCCAGATTTCGAAATATACCATAAGGCCACTATCATGGTCCATATACTGGAATGGTTCCCCCGCCCCATACTTAAAGCCTCTCTGATGGTCAAACAAGACCTAGCACCCGTAGACCTCAGAGCCTTATTGTGGGGCTGCAAGAGGGCCTTACCTCACCTGCATTGCTCCTCACCCTTAACTTTAGCTGCCTTGAACTTATGGTATAGAAGAGGACTTTGTTCTACTCTATCCTCCAATCCGTCACCCCTAACGTCACTATTTGACAATCCAGCCTTCCCTCAGGGTGTGGGAGCCCTCATGGTTGACTCATTCCAGCGATCCTTATGGCCTCAGGCCCATGATTTCATACACCCTCAGTCTGGTACCCCAGTGGTCCCGTCCGGCCCTCGCAATTGGCTGATGTCTATACACATGATTTCTTTTACAAAACAACTTTTTCACTCCTCCCAAATACACCGCCCACCTGACAGAATTTGAAAGCTTAAGTACAAGAAATGCCCAGACATTTGCTCTCCTCAATATACGGCCTGCTCCAGGCACTCAAACATACAGAATTACCGACCTATACTAGGTTATGGTCGAGGGACCTAGGGATTGAAGTTTCAGGGGAAGAGTGACAAACCGCTTTTCATTTCACCCATAAATCCTCTATATCCTGCCACTCACAAGAGAAAAATGTTAAAATCCTCTCACGGTGGTATAGGGACCCTTGGACCCTCCATAGAATCTTTCCTGACACTCCAACAGAATGCTGGCATTGCGGAAGGGCTCTTGGAATGTACCTGCATGTCTGGTGGGAGTGTGAGAGAATATGTCCCTTCTGGGACTAAATATTCCAGGTTTATAATCATTTATATGATGAATCCTTAACTCCCTCGCCTAAGAATGCTCTGCTATCTATCCTTCCTGGTTCCTTAGCATCCCAGAAGAAGTGCCTCCTCCGATTTCTCTTATCAGCTGCCAGAAAAATAATTCCGTTGTACTGGAAATCTTCTACTACCCCTCCCCTAGCCCAATGGGTATCTACTATGAACGACATTATGAGAATCGAGGAGAGGCGATGGACAACAATACATTAGACAAATATAAGGTTCTATGGTCGATCTGGCTTTGCTTCTCCGCCTCTGATACCCTCACTAACCTTCTAGGCCCAGGACAAGCCCCACTATTGGACAGATAGAAAGTCCCATATTGGTTAGATGGGCAATCCCGCAGGGACGGGACCTCCCAGCAGACCCCCCCCCCCCCCTTGCTTTACCTTCCCTCACCTTCCTCTACTGATCTACTTCTTTACTCCTCTATACACTTCTATTCTTTTTTTTTTTCACTTTTCCTCTATCTTTCTTAATTTTGAAAATACCATGGAACAAGTTTTTTCTACCCTTAAAAGTGTTTTTCTTCTTTTTTTTTTTGTTTTCCCTGACAAAGTAAAGTTATCCTCACTTGTCTTTGTTACTAATCATGCTGTGTTACTTAATATATGGTATTCCACTATGGGCGATAGCCACTGAGTGGACATATAGATTTATTATCACCTACCACTTTATATCTGTAACATGTTTTCCATCAGTAATACAAATATTTTCAACTCTAAATAAGGGTGTCAAATCACAATCTAATGAGCATTTGGCTGGTCTAACCTCATTTGCCAGATGAACATTGTTCTCCCTAACATCCCTAATGGAGCTATCTGAGGCCAATTTGTTGGAGTTTCAGGCCATTCTAAGGAGGGCCAGGTGTAGAAGAGTGCTGTCATGTGTCCACATTCCTTCAAGCAGCACACCTTGCTAGATGATTTCCTGGAAACAGAAGTGCTCTCTATGCATCTCTTTGGGGAATTGAGACCTTTTCTACAGTCCACCACATTACGTAGTCATACCATATTACCCATGACCAAATTGCTGGCTGTCCTGCACTTTCTGGGAAAGGCCTCCTATCAGATGATTGCAGGAGAGGTAGTGGGGGGATCCCAACCATCTTTCTCACGTTTGCTTGCTAGGGCCCTACAGCATTTCAGGCAAATTGCCCCCAAATATAATTACCTGCCTAACACACATTGGGAGTAGGTTTAAAGTAGATTAAGAACAAGGGAGGCAAAAAAAGTGATGGGATTTTCAGATATTCCTTTGGAAGCTGCGCTGTGGAATAATCCAGAGTTTGACCATCTAAGATCATTTGAGGATAGTAAAGTTTGGCAACAAAAAAGGATAAATACAATAGGTCAAATATATGATAAAAATACAATATTAACATACGAGAAACTAAGTGAACAATACAACCTTCCTAGTAGACAGATCTTTAAGTACTTACAGCTCCGACACGTATTACAGGCACAATTTGGAAGAGAGGGACCAAACATTTCTAAATACTCCATTATAGGGATACTAAAATCACAAGGGCCGAAGGGGTTAATATCTAAATTTCAGTATATACACATGTACTGCAGGGCAAGATAGGTAAAGAACCTGTGAGAGCAAGAGGCAAATGGCAGGAAGTTATCCCGGACATGACAGAACGGGAGTGGGAGGAGGTCTGCTCCTCACACCTGAACGCATCACCAGCAATTAACAACACAAAATAATACGATTAAATATTATACATCAGACTTATGTTAGTCCAGATAAGCTATATAGAATGGGGCAAATATTAGCACCAAAATGTGCAAGATGCGGGTGGGAGGAAGCAGACTTCCTCCACCTGATGTGGTTCTGTTGTAAAATAAAGGGATAGTGATATCAGGTCACTAGTAGATTGGAAAAAAATATTACGTGCCCTATACCAGATACGATAGAAGTGTGCTTATTGGGGTTGGTGGAGGGAAAAAGATGGCCTAGGAATATTAAGATATTAGTAAAAGAAGTGTTATTTCTTGCAAGGAAACAAATAGCGGAAAGATGGATCCAGCCAATACCCCCAACAGTTAGTCGATGGGTAAAAGCTGTAAACCAGGTTACACCATATGAAAAAATAATGTATGAAAACAGGGGAAACATGCAAAAATATGGGAAAATCTGGGATAAGTGGCACTTGACAATGGGCATGAGGGGGCGTGGCCAGACAAGGCATGTGAGGAGACGCACTTTATGGAGCTCCCGTAGCTGATCCTATAGTGATCCGTCCCCCGGCGGCAATCCTCCTTGAAACTTGGTTTCACACACAGAACCGGACTCCTCACAGCCTCTGAATAGCTTTGCTGGTGGATCGGCACCTATGATGACCCGTAAAGGCAAGGAAGACGCCGAGGCCTCTGCGGCCCTGGCACTCCAAGATGGCGCCGGCATGTCACAGCACACAGAGCAGAGCACACAGCAGGTGAAAGAGCAGGGGGGGTAAGTCACATAAAACAACTAAGACTAAGGAACATGCCAAAGACATGCTGTACTACGCCCAAAAGATTACAGGCTCAGCGAGACCCTCTGCCCTGGAGCCCCCAGAACACACACATTATCCGGAGCGGGAAGGCCCTGGGGGGACAGACACAATGAACGACACCCTGCCACTGGAGACTCTCCCTGACACAGTCCCAGACTCCTTTGACCTATCAGCCGAGGAAACCACACAGCCAACTCTGACAGAAATCCTTCATGCAGTCCATAAATGCACAGCCTCAGTGGAGGACTTTAAAGAATACCTTGGGGGGCTTCAGGAATCGGTATCTCTGATACGCCAGGACATCCAGACAGTCAGAGAGAGAATGACCGTAGTTGAAGGCCACGTGAGTGAGCTGGAGGATCAGCTTCCTCCTCTGGCTACAGATGCAAGAATGGCAGTGGCACAAGTGGCCCTAGCGAATAATAAAACAGATGACATCGAAAATTGCTTGAGGCGAAATTATGTACGCATAGTGGGGCTCCCGGAGAAGGTGGAGGGCAGTGACCCCATGGCATTTGTGGAACATTGGCTACAGGAGGTGTTTGGGAAGAAGACCTTTACAGCTCTCTCTGCGGTGGAACGTGCACACCACACCCCTCCTAGACTGCTTCCCCCTGGGAACCCCCCTAGATCAATGCTCGCCAGACTTCTGAACTATAAATACCGGAGATAGTGCTCTGTTTGGCCAGAGAAAGGGGCACCATTAAGTATCAAGGCACAAAAGTCTCCTTCTACCCAGACTTTCTGCTGAGGCACAGCGGAAAAGGTCAAAATTTGCTGATGTAAAGAAGCGGCTGCAGAAGCTACAATTGCCCTATGCCATGCTATACCCTGCTAAACTGAGGGTTACAGTGGGCAGTCAAGCCCTTTTCTTTGAGAACGCACCAGAGGCGGTGACCTGGCTGGATAGAAATGAACAGGATCTGGGACAGCGCAACCGTGCAGCAGAGGACTAAATAGCCATGGACCCTGGCAATCCCCCCTCTCTCCCCTTTGGGAGGGGGGGACAATGAAAGACTCTTCAGTCCCCGGTATGTGAACCTATCCATTACTTGAGCTGAGGCCCAACCTTAACTGACTTTTACTACGACGCTCAAAGGTTTTTGGAAAGCGCACACCCTTCCTTTGTGTGAATGAACAGACAAATTGTTTGGCTGAATTTATTGGGAAGCCTATAGTTGTGGATTTCCACTCCAAGTTTCCAGTGCCCGGTTGGCACTTGCGAATTCTTGGTTGCGTGGCTGCGCACTTGTCTCTACATCTGAAAGGATTTAAGCATCCAGTATCACTCACCTCCTGGATTTTTCCATGGAAAGATCTTTGCTATTTACTTTACCTGCACTGACCTCCCCCACCAAGACCTAATGATGCGGGCCTGGTCCCTGCATCTAGCCCTTTGGGGCATGATCCAAGTGGACTCTTCAGGATGCCTCCTATCCCTCTGATCTCCTGGAATGTCGGGGGAGTGCACAATCCACTGAAACACATCATGATCTCAGGGTGCCTACGGAAATTTCACCCAGCTATAGTGGGACTACAGGAAACTCATCTCACTCCAGAAACAGTAAAATGCACGGACTACCCCTGGGTTGGTAAGAGGTATCACTCGACGCACACCTCCTTTTCCAGGGGGGAGAGTGTCCTAATCCACAAGGTGCTAGCATATCAAGAACTGGACTCAATGATATATGTATCAGGTAGATTTGTATTTTTACATTGCAAACTGTTCACTATTATTATGGTGCTAGCATACATATACATACCTCCACCGTTCTCAAGGGAGGTGCTTCAACTGCTGCTGTTATATTTAGCAGCGACGCCTGACCTACCGGTGTTGATTCTGGGAGACTTTAGCAGGTACCTGGATCCACGGCTGGACCGTCATCTGCTGGCCTCTCCACCATCGGGGGCCAGGGGCACGGCCCTGGGGCGCCTGCTGGGGGAGATAGGGTGGAGGAATGTATGGCGATTTTGCCACCCCAATGTAAAGCAATTTTCATGTTTTTCTAAGACCCACAGATCCCTGTCAAGAATTGACCTATGTGTGGGCTCCCCGCATGCTATTCCACTGGTTCATAAAATCGAAAATTACCCTAGGGAGTGTTAGATCACTCGTCTGTGGCGGTGTGGCTGGCTGCCCAGCCTTATTCCAGTCTGCCAAGGGCCCTGTGGAAGCTAAATGCTTTCTGGCTTAAATTATTCCCATCCCAGGATCGCATAGTTAACCAAAATATGCAGTTCTTCTGTTTCCATGGGCAACACCCCAATTTGACGCAACGGTGGGAGGCCTTTAAAGCATATCTTGGGGGGTGTTCATAGCGGAAATTCAGGCAGTAAAATCTAACATGGCAGCCCTGCTCTCCCGGCTGGAGGATCAGGTTGGGCGGCTGGAGCTAGCATACGTGTCTAACTCAAGGGAGTCCGTGAGGGAGGCGTGGATAGCGGCTCAGTAATCGCTGCATCGCTTGTGAGCCTCTGCCACGGAACGCAAGAGATTCTTTGCCAAGCAGGCTTTCTATGAGGAAGGGGAGAAAACAGGTCGCCTGCTGGCCAAAATAGCCAAATCACAACAACAGTCCCCAGTGATTGGAGCCATACGCTCGCACACTGGGCTAGTTATTAATGACCCGGAAAACATTGTCACAGAGCTGGCATCTTTTTATGCTGATCTATATGGGGCACGGGATGATTATCCCACCCAGGCCCTTGCTAATATCACATTACCACCTCTGTCAAGTAGTGACAGTTCAAATTTAGATGCTCCTCCCAACCTGCAAGGCACCGGGGGACGATGGTATCCCAATGGAGGTGTACACAATGCATGGCGAGGAGGTTTTTCCTAAGCTTTTGGAGGTCTTTAATGCCTCAATGGAGGTGGGTAGCTTGCCGGAATCAATGTCACGGGCAAATGTTATCCTTATACTGAAACCTGGCAAAGATCCGCTTGACCCCGGCTCCTATAGGCCGATATCGTTGCTCCAGAGTGACGTTAATCTTCAAGCCAAGGTACTGGCCAGTAGGGTCAATACGATCATAGCTTCCATAATTCGCCCCGACCAAGTGGGCTTTATGTTTCAAAAATCAACGGCCACAAATCTTAGAAGGCTCTTTTTAAACATGCAGGCTCCAGGGGATAATACAGGTCACCGATCACTGCTATCTCTCGATGCCAATAAGGCATTCAATAGCGTCAACTGGAGAT
The DNA here is from genome assembly GCA_018402905.1 of Glandirana rugosa. NCBI lineage: Eukaryota > Metazoa > Chordata > Amphibia > Anura > Ranidae > Glandirana > Glandirana rugosa. The sequence continues at coordinate 193,987 of BLSH010151023.1, read as the reverse complement.
ACCTGTGGGCAGTGCTCTCCAAATTTGGGTTTGACCCCCGCTTTATAGCGTGGGTAAGGCTACTATACAGCTCCCCGAAGGCGGCTATCAGAGTGTCGGACAGGATGTCGAGAGCCTTTGCGTTGGGCAGGGGGACCAGGCAGGGCTGTCCCCTGTCTTCCCTGCTTTTCATGATCACGATTGAACCACTGGCAGCCCTGATACGTGATAGTCCATGCATTGAGGGCTTTAGGTATGGTGATCTTCATGAAAAGATAATGCTTTATGCAGATGACATGCTGCTCCTCCTGGGGGACTCGTCCTCTTCCCTAACTAAAGTGATGTCCATTATTTCAGAGTTTGGTAGGTATTCGGAACTCACAATCAACTGGGCAAAGTCAGCCCTGATGATGCTGGTTGGAAGGCCAGGGGATCCGCTGTCCATTCAATTCCCTGTCCCCAATATGCCCTCCTTTAGGTACCTAGGTATTCAGATTACCCCTAAAATTACAGACTATGGCAAACACAATATTAACCCCTTACTGTCACGATTTAGGGACAAAATTAACACGTGGAACAAACTGAAAATTTAATTGGCAGGTAAAACAACCTGATTTAAAATGATACTGATGCCCCAGTTATTGTACGTGCTACACAACTCCCCAATTATGATTTCGCTAAAAACATTCTGAGTGGTTAACACACTTTTCCGCCAGCTGCTGTGGAACAAGGACTCCCCGAGAGTCAAGCTGGAGCAGTTACAGTATCCCAAGGATGGGGGAGGCCTGGCACTCCCCAATCCTTGGCTATATTATATCGCAGCCCAGTTGCAGCATTTGGTGGGAACCATGGGCCCACACCCGCCTGGCTTGGCAGCACGCCTCCTATTGAGGGGCACCGGAACAGGCGCTGTTATGGAGGGATTGGAAGCCCAATGTTTTTAAAAACCCAACAAAAAGATGCCCACTTATGCACTTATCCAGAAAGTATGGAACACATGTAGACAGCTGCAGCGGGTGCAGAGATTCACTTCTTACAGCCCGATATGGCACAATAAGATGTACACCGAGCTAGCCAAGTTGGACCAGGGACCCAGGTGGCGCCTCTTCGGTGTAACCCTTCTGTGTCACATATTTAAGCAAGGGAAACTTCTGTCGTTCTCAGAATTACAATCTAAATTTCCCTTCCAGCCTCAATGCGCTTTCAATACTCCGAGTTAAAACATGCGGTAAAGGCTCAGGGGGACACGGGTGAATGGGTGCACTCGCCCACCCCAGTGTTTCACCTACTGTATAGCAGTGCTGACACTAAGGGACTCATCTCCCAGTGTTACTCCCAGTTACTCACGGAATACCTGAGGACATACCCCTAATAATGGAGAAATACATATACCAGCACAGGGGTACTGAGAGTAAGTTTGAAGAACAGTGATATCATATCAGTGATATAATATCACTGTTCTGAAAACATCTGCAAACTGTGTGTGAAGAGCGAAACCATATGCCTGCTCTTCTCTATGCTGTAGACACGACCATATACATAAAGAGGTAATAATCCCCATACAGGAGTCC
>BLSH010151023.1:140585-160817 GCA_018402905.1 Glandirana rugosa | reverse complement strand
TCACTCGCATGACCCTCATTCCATGTGGGGTCTAGGACCTCATCATCCTCCACATCATCTTACACCCACCCTTCACCACTGCCCTCCTTGTCAGTCTGCACACTGAGGCAAGCTGCAGCAGTTGACACCTGTGTTTCATCCTCATCAGAAATGTGCTGCACTGGTGTTTCCATGTCCTCATCCTGCAACAGAAGTGGTTGGGCATCGGTGCACTCAATGTCTTCCACTTCTGGGGCAGCGCTATGTGGATGGCCCACAGAAAGCACACCAGGAGAGTCATCAAAAAGCATAAGAGTCTTTTGCAGGACTTGGGGCTCAGACTGCTTGGCTAATTTACAAGGGGCTGAGGTGAAAGACAGATGGCCATGGGGTTCAGGTGCCAACTCTGAGCTTCATCAAGGGACCGGGAGGGAGACAATGTGAAGGAACTGGAGGCATTGTCAGCCACCCAATCTACTATCGCCTGCACTTGTTCTGGCTTCACCAATCATTGAGGGGCATTCTGGCCTACCATATACCGGTGAAGGTTCTGTTGGCTACCTGAGGAAGGTGTTTCCCTTGTGCATGTAGCACACCTCGACCACGTCCTCTCCTTCCAACAGGAGGTTCACCAACACCACCAACACCAGCAGCACCAGCATCACCAGCAGCACCATGACCACGTCCCTTATTTGCTCTCCTCATTGGGCCCGCAAATGTACTATGTAGCCCTATGTAAGTATTTATTAATACCAATTAATACCTTTTTTTTGGAAAACCCCAAGTAGCCGGACTTTTTATTTTGGTGCAAGAAATGCACTGCTCACACCAACAGCTGGAAGCTCTCCCTTTAGAACTAGGAGATGATTTTCGAACAATAAAAAATCTGTCACTTACAACAACAGCTGGAAACTGGCCCTATAGGAGTAGGCAATGGTTTTTGAACAATAGTCTGTCCCTCTAAGCAACAGCTGGAAACTCTCCCTTTAGAACTAGGAGATGATTTTTGAACAATAATGTGTCACTTACAGCAACAGCTGTAACCTGGCCCTATAGGAGTAGGCAATGATTTTTGAACAATAATCTGTCCCTCTAAGCAGAAGCCTCTACCTAGTGCAGTCAGATCGCTCAAAGCAGCAGTATGTGAAATCTCAAATTACTCCCACAATCTGATTGTTGTGTATGATCCCACAATCTGATCGTTGTGTACGATCGTTGTGTTAGGCAGGGTTTGATCTGCAATATGTGACTCAAAGCAGCAGTATGTGAAATCTCAAATTACTCCAACAATCTGATCGTTGTGCACGATCATAGCGATCGTTGTGTTATGCAGAGTTTGATCTGCAATCTGTCACTCAAAGCAGCATTATGTGAAATCTCAAATTTCTGCAATCTGTCCCTCAGAGCAACAGTAGTAGTATACTCAGGATGCAGGATCAGATGTTAAAATGTTTGCAATCTCTCCCTCCCAAAAACACCGGCAGCTTCCTCTCCCTACACTAACCCAAGAGCATGTGACATGCAGCACTGTGACTCCAGCTTATAAAGAGGCTGGGTCACATGATGCACTGGCCAATCACAGTCATGCCATTAGTAGGCATGGCTGTGATGGCTTCTAAGGGCAAACCAGTGAAACGCTTGTTGATTGGCTGCCCTTCAGCTATTCAACATGCATGATCAACTACCAGAACCCAGAACCCGAACGTTTTTTGAAATGTCCGTGTTCGGGTCCGAGTCCCGGACACCCGAAAGTTCAGTACGGACCCGAACGTTACAGTCTGGGTTCGCTCAACACTATTCCTGAGTTTTTTTTTTTTAGATAATGCATCCTTTAACTACAAAAGAATCACAAAGTTATGCACAGTCAAAATGCAAAGTATGTTTGTTTGGACAGGAGTAAATACTAGACAAGAATGCAGTATGGCACTTACTTTTGCAATTAGCCATTCAGAGGCGTTTTTGACCTTGGTATTTTCTGTGCCAAATATTGTTGGTGTTTACCAAGAAAATGAAGATGCTTATTTCAACATGAAATTCCTTCAAATGACACTGGGTGCATATTTGCAGCAAACTAGGCACATATTATATGTGAAAACATTTCAAGACACGCTTTTTAGTATTGAAAGGAAGTGATCATGACTTACCTCCATAACATGCTTGTTATCCTGTTGTTTTGTTCCTGGCTCAATTTGGGATGTGGTATCTATTAGACACAATAACAACATATTAGTCCCAAATTCTGAACATATGCATGTGTAGGTATGAATAATAAATCCATACTTACATTGGACCATGGATGCTTTAAGGATGCAGCAGGTGATGTGTTCTCCATGGTTTCATACAGTAGAAAAGGAAAAAAAAACAATGCTTGGTAGATGCAGAGAAAACAAATGTAGCACATTTAAGAAAAAGAGAAAAAAATGTTTCCAATGGATGACTTGAGTAAAGAGAACATAAGAAGGGAATACATAAGAATGTATATATGTATCTCTGCTGTTGATAAGTTTGCCTCAAAGTTGGATGTTTGGAGCTAAAAATAGAGAAAATATGCAAAAGTTCCTTCCAAAAGTGAAACATCTGCTCATTTCCCCCCCCCCCCTTCCGGTGCCACATTTGGGACCTTTCGGGAGGGAGGGGTGAGTAGGTATCCGTCTTTGACAGGTACCCTTCCCCACTTCCAGGAGACCGGGCCATGGCAAATTACATCAGCAGCTCGGCCCCCCTCCTCCAGCCACCGGGCCAGTAGCAGAGCGCAGAGATGCCTCGCACATGCCTTGTCAGTGTAGCGATACCCCCGCATGAGCCGCTTAAGTATGTTCAGTCCGGTACTCTTCCTCTCAGCCCCAAGAATAGCCTCAACCCCTCTGGTACACCTGACAATAGTGTAAGTGCAAGGACAAATGAAACCACAAATGTTATGATAAAACACAGAAATTATCTTTACTGCACTATGTCTGTGGAAAAGGGTAACAGACAATAATAGTATATATTCAAGTAATGCAACTGGAGAGCAATAACTGAGACCAAGAGCAATATAGCTCAATACTTTATTCAGGCTGCTTTCAGTGGATTCCAAACCTGAGAATGTCCCCAAGAGCAGAGGCACACTTAACTACTTCAATACAGGACACATACACCCCCTTCCTTCCCAGACCAATTTTCATCTTTCAGTGCTCTCACACTTTAAGTGACAATTACTCAGTCATGCTACACTGTACCCAAACAAATTTTTTATCATTTTTTTCTCACAAATAGAGCTTTCTTTTGGTGGTATATAATCACTGCTGGGTTTTTTATTTTTTTTCAATATAAGCGAAAAAATAGCGAACATTTTGAAAAAAAAACACTTTAGTTTGTATTGAAAAATTTTGCAAAAAAGTCATTTTTATTCATAAATTTGGGCCATAATTTATACTGCTACATATATTTGGTAAAAATAACCCAAATTATTGTATGTTATTTATTCTCTGTGAAAGTTATAGAATCTACATGCTATGGTGCAAATCATTGAAAATTGATCACACTTGATGTACTGACCACCTATCTCATTTCTTGAGACCCTAACAAGCCAGGAAAGTACAAATACCCCCCAAATGACCCATTTTTGGAAAGTAGATATTCCAAGGTATTTAGTAAGGGGCATGGTGAGTTTTTTGAAGTTGTAATTTTTTTCCCACAATTCTTTGCAAAATGAATTTTTTTTTTTTTTACACAAAATTGTTAAACAAATTCTTTCTCACACACAGCATATGCATGCTTGCAATGACACCCCAAAACACATTCTGCTACTCCTCCTGAGTATGGCGATACCCCATGTGTGACACCTTTAGACATACAAAGGCCTAACATTGAAGTAGCATCTTCAGGCATTCTACGAGCATAAATTACACATCTCATTTCTCAACCACCTATTACACTTTTGAAGGCCCTGGAGCACCAGGACAATAGAATTGCCCACAAAATGACCCCATTTTGGAAAGCAAACACCCTAACATATAATCTATGAGGCATAATGAGTCTTTACTCATTAGTAGTAGTATGGTTTGTCCCGGTTTTAGTTAAAGTGTTACACACAGTTTCCAGATGTTTGCAGAACAGTAGTATGGATTGTCCCGGTTTTAGTTAAAGTGTTACACACAGTTTCCAAATGTTTGCAGAACTGTAGTATGGTTTCTCCCGGTTTTAGTTAAAGTGTTACACACAGTTTCCAGATGTTTGCAGAACAGTGATATGGGTTCTCCCGGCTTATTTATACTTTTTTGGCACAGTTTGAAGATGATTTTAGAACAGTTATATGGCTTCTACCGTTAATTAATACTTTTCAGACCCAGTTTGAAGATGGGCCACATCCACCTCCATTTTTGATTTTTTTATGTTTTTATTTTTTTAAAATGCTTTTAGTTATTTCCCTGTCCCCATTTCTTTGTAGGGCACTTGTCCCACCCTTACCCCCATTTCCTTCCTTTTGCAGACCTCTAGGACTTTCCAGGACTTTTTTACAGCCATTTTTGTGCCTAAAAGTTCGGGTCCCCATTGATTTCAATGGGGTTCGGGGTCCGGGACAAAGTTTGGGTTCTGTCCGGACCCGAACCCGGACTTTGTCCCGAAGTTCGGCCGAACCAGCAGAACCCGGACTTCCAGAAGTTCGCTCAACTCTACTCATGATCCAAAGCATACCACCTCATCAGTGAAGCATGGTGGTGGTAGTGTCATGGTGTGGGCATGTATGCTGCCAATGGAACTGGTTCACTTGAATTTATTGATGATGTGACTGCTGACAAAAGCAGCAGGATAAATTCTGAAGTGTTTTCGGCAATATTATCTGCTCATATTCAGCCAAATGCTTCAGAACTTATTGGACGGCGCTTCACAGTGCAGATGGGCAATGACCCGAAGCATACTGCAAAAGCAACCAAAGATTTTTTTAAGGGAAAGAAGTGGAATGTTATGCAAAGTCAATCACCTGACCTGAATCTGATTGAGCATGAATTTCACTTGCTGAAGACAAAACTGAAGGGAAAATGCCCCAAGAACAAGCAGGAACTGAAGACAGTTGCAGTAGAGGCCAGGCAGAGCATCACCAGGGATGAAACCCAGCATCTGGTGATGTCTATGCATTCCAGACTTCAGGCTGTAATTGACTGCAAAGAATTTGCAACCAAGTATTAAAAACTGAAAGTTTGATTTATGATTGTTAATCTGTCTTATTACTTTTGGTCCCTTAAATAGTGGGAGGCACATATACAAACTGTTGTAATTCTTACACCGTTCATCTGATTTGGATGTAAATACCCTCGAATTAAAGCTGAAAGTCTGCAGTTAAAGGACATCTTGTTTGTTTCATTTCAAATCTATTGTGGTGGTGTATAAAGCCAAAAAGATTAGAATTGTGTCGATGTCACAATATTTATGAACCTGACTGTATATTCTATGAGGCATTATGAGTCTTTTGTACGGTTCATTTTTTTCCACAAGTCTTCGGAAAACGTGAAAAGAAAATGAAAACTTATAACTTATAACTTTTTTACACAAACTTGTCAATTTATATGATATTTCTAACACATAGCATGTACATAGCAAAAATGACCCCCCAAAATATATTCTGCTACTCGTCTGCTACTCAAGTATGGCGATAAGACATGTGTGAGACATATACACAGCCCGGCCACATAGAGAGGTCCAGCATTGAAGTAGTACCTTCAGGCATTCTAGGAGCATAAATTACACTTCTAATTTCATTCCTACCTATCACACTTTTGAAGGTCCTGGAGTACCAGGACAGTGGAATTACCCACAAATTACCCATTTTGGAAAGCAAACACCCCAATGTATATTTTATGAGGCATGGGCTGCAGATACGTACTCGGGTACTCTTATGGGCTGCATATAGGTACTCAGGTACTCTGATGGGCTGGTAAAAGGTACTCAGGTACTCTGATGTGCTGGTAAAAAGTTCTCGGGTACTCTGATGTGGCTTAAGTACCGAGGCAAACTATCTGCACACCCACTACATACACAGAGCCCTGAACGTGTGTGTGTGTGCTTGCCCATATGGCACCAATAACTTCAGTCTCTCGTTGGTGCACTTAAACTTCTGAATAGCAGGGCCAAGCAACACAACTGATCCCGATTATAAAGTGAAGAATGCAGAATCTTCCGTTGCAGGGTGAAAGGATAATGGTGTCTGTATACTCCGGTACTACAAGTGTCAGCAAGGTGACTAACAGCAACAATGTCTGTATACAGTGTCCATACAACGCTATCTGTGTTCAGTGTCCTTGTTTCCTACAAATGGGCAAAAGCCCCCTCACCCAATCCTGCGATCAAGGCCCAAATGAACGTCCTGGAACAGGTAGGCTCTTCTAGTGACCCAACTGGTCACCTCACACCGGAACGCTTCACACTGTCGGTGCAGGTGCGTTTGGATTTGCACCTGGGATCCCCCTCTATCAGACTGAATGCCCCGACTGGTTATGGATGCCTGAAAAAACATGGGGACTGACCCTGGAGGCAGACCCTCTCCCCTCTGAGGTCCAATCTCTTCCCCTGCCTCGTGCTGACTGAAAAATCTCCTCAGATCAAGAAGAATGTGAAAAATGTGAAAAAAAAAATAAAATAAATAAAAAGGGGCAGACTCGATGGACTACTCAGTCTTTTTCTGCCGTCCCTTTTCTATGTTTCTAAGATGGAGTCTTTAATTCATTTGCCCCCAGAACAGCCTGGCTCTTGTAGTTTCTGTCTCCATAGAAAGCTATGGGGCTGTTTTAGATGGGGACTACATGTATCCTTTGCACCTGCTGCTTGTTAAAGTCCTTATGATTTGCTCCTGTAATTGCTCCTATAATTGTCTCTCCTCCTCCTGCCAATAGAGACACAGAGGAGAGAGAAGAGTGGGCAGATGCCTGTGTTAACATGCAATAAGTGAACAGAAAAGGGAGGGGGGATCCCTCTCCCGGAAACTGACAGGCAGCTCTCCTTCTGTGAAAAGCCTGTGTACTCACGGCGGCCAGCTTGGACAGGTCACGTGAATTGCAGGGTACCTATTACACTGGCAATGACGACGGCAGCACCCGCCAGCTGATGGAAACATTAGCTGCAGCTGGACTCCAGAACAGGTAAGTGTCCTATTATTAAAAGTAAGCAGCTACAGTAAGGTATGCACCAGAAATAAGGCAGAAAATACAGATAAAAACAAATTCCACAAGACAAATGAGGCTGTTGAAATGCTTGTGCTCCGCCAGATCCAGAATGGTTGGCTTTTCTTCTGCTGTGCTCTCCTCCGCCGTCGCTCACTTCTGCCAAGGCCCTGAGAGGTGTGCACCGAAAAAGAAGCACCGCCTGCTGGATATGACGACACCTGCAGTAAATTACCGCACTGTTTTATGCGGTAAATATTCAGCAAAATATGGCATGCAGTATTTTAGTAGCGTTTTTTTGTGAATGGCAGAAAATGTATGAAAAACGCTGAGCGGTATTTTACCACATTTCTTAAAGTGCTAGACATTACTTAATGAATGGAGCGCATTGTCTGGTGACAGTATGCAAAAAAAAAAACATATAGTGCATCTCAGCCCCACCCCCTCACTCTTTCCTCACAGGATTTGATTGACAGCAGCAGGAGCCAATGGCCCCCACTGCTGCCTCTGTGTCCTGTAATGAAAGGAACAGATGCCAACACCACTGCAAACAAGCACAGCACTGGATCAAGTTAGGTCTCAGGTAAGTATATAGGGGGCAGAGGGGGCAATTTAATTATAGCGCCCCCATAGTGATAGGTGCTTTTGTAGTGGTTTTTTTTTTTTGCTAGGAGAAGCAAAATTTAGTCAGGCCTGACAAAAAGTGCAGGCCCAAATGTTTTGATCTGGACAGGGGGAGTGGCCCAGGGAGAGCTGGAGATTGCAGGAAGGAACACCCCTCAGATACTGCTCCCCTTTGTTTCTAGAAGGCTCTGAAAAAGGGGATGGATGAGGAGGTGTAACTTTCTGAAGTATGTTAAGGAACCCTGACGAATCCCCAACCTGGATTGGCAGGGGGCAGGTTTCCTTAAATACAGTGATCTTCCCAGCAGGGGGGTGGAGAGTGTTGGGTAGAAGAGCAGAGCTGTAGCGGAAGTGCTGTGGAGGCTTCACCCAGGAAGGAAGCTCCCAGTCTGGGGAGGTGACTTTGAGGCCTGGTGGCTCGGGTGCAGCCAGGAAAAGAAGTCGGTTCCTGGAACCGCACAAGGGAGCAGGAGAGCAGCAGAGAGGCTACAAAGAAGACTCTTTATAGGATCCACCGGTGTCAGTGAGTGACAGACCCTGGGAGCTGGCCAGAAAGGCTGGAGCAGGCTGGGAGGAGACAGTGGACAGTAAGTGGAGGTCGGAGGAGCCAGTCAGGGAAAGGAGTGTCACTGGACAGCCAGGTAGGCTTGAATGGCCTGGAAGAGGGCTGGGAGTAGTAGTCCATCAACAACCAGCTAGCACCAATGTACTTAGCTACACTTTGAGAGCCCTTGGCTTCACAACCGGGAGCCCGTGGCCCTTGCCTATAATGGGTGGTGCAGAGGTTCTGCTGGCAGCAGAGCAGGCCTCACCATGCACTAGCTGTGGTGGAGGAAGAGGTGTCATGGAGGCCTGATAAATTGCCTTTCAGGCCAGGAAAATCAAGTAGTGAGCAGGAGAGAAGAAAATGGAGTGTAACGGTCAACAAGTGTTTGTGCTGGAGGAAGAAGCAGTGTATATACTGCGGTGTATATAGATGGTCCTGTGATTTGATCCATAGGGCATCCCACAGTTATCCCTTTCCCTATCCAAGTTTATCCCCTCAATAAAAAACAAAACAAAGTACCGGCCTGTTACGTAACTCCAGATGCATGGAAAATTGTGTGATTGAGGGTAGTGGGCAGGTGAACCACATCTATCAGCCACCCCCAAAGGGGCTCATGGCTACATTTGGGGGCTCATTTCTGGGATTCACCTGCAAAGCTGAGCCAGAACTGAGCCAGAACTATAATTGTTCTATTGGCAATGTGGACTGAACTCGAGGGAAAGACTTGTGTGATTGCTTGCTTAACTGTCAGGAAGAGCAACGAAGAATTAAGGGCAGAATGCCCATTCCTTTGCACAGGTGCATGCGGCAGGCACGCGCGGGCATGTTCATGACGACCCTGGCGCCTAACAGGCTATTTAAACTTGACAGCACCATGTAACCGGTGCTGTCTGCTCTACAGCATTACCTGTGACCCCAGCATTTAGATTGCTTGAGTTTCCTGTTTCTGTGACCCAGCCTGTCTCCTGTTACTGACTTGCCTAAAAGTGTTTCTCACCTAGCTTTCCCCATTTCTCTACAGCTTCCAGGAAGGAGTATTCCAGTCACCATGATTATTGACTCTGGAGCCTGCAGCTGTTTCATGGATCAGTTATTCGCTGCCCAACATCAAATCCCACTGCAGCCCAAAACCCAAGGAATGGTAGTCGACCTTGCAGATGTAACCGCCATTAAGTCCAACTTGGTCACTCATGAGACCATTCCTCTATCCGCCATCACAGCCAATGGACATCAAGAGTTCCTGCACCTGGATGCCATCACATCACCCCTATTCCCCATCATTATTGTATTACCGTGGCTCCAGGCACACAATCCTCACATCCACTGGGTAACTGGTGAAATCAAATTTCAATCTCAGTACTGTCTCTTACACTGCCGGCCTGAAGACCCTGGAGCTCCCTCGGCCTTACTATGTCTTGATTCAGATCCCGACTCTGATACCTGCAAAGCTGTTCCATCTGTCTACCATGCCTTCCTGGATGTCTTCAACAAGAAAGGGGCTGAGGGTCTTCCACCCCATAGACCCTATGACTGCCCTATCAAGCTCCTTCCAGGAGCGGAAGTTCCCTTTGGGCGGATTTTCCCTTTGACCGAGCTGCAACTCTCGACCCTCAAAACATACCTGGATGATAACCTTAGAACGGGCTTCATCCATCCATCCACGTCCCCAGCCGGAGACTGGATCTTCTTCGTGGAAAAAAGACCACACCCTATGGCCCTGCATCGACTATAGAGAGTTAAACAAGATTACAGTGAAAAACGGCCTCTAGTGCCTGAACTTTTCCAATGGCTAGGAACCGCCACCATTTTCACTAAGGTGGATCTTCCTGGGGCATATAACCTTGTCCGCATATGGGAAGGCAATGAGCGGAAGACTGCCTTTCATACCCGTTTCGGGCACTTCGAGTACCTGGTCATGCCATTCAGACTTTGCAACGTCCCCTGCCACATTCCAGCATTTTGTGAATTAAATCTTTAGGGGCTATCTGGATCAGTTTGTCATCATATACCTAGATGATACCCTTATCTTTTGTTCTTCATTGGATGACCACCGCAGGCATGTTGAAAAAGTCTTGAGCCGTCTCCAGCAGCACGGGCTCTATGCCAAGGCAGAGAAGTGCGTCTTTGAATACCAAAGTATCCCAATTCTGGGATTAGTCATCTCAACCACCGGAGTCACCATGGACCTGCAAAAGGTCTCAGCCATTATGGACTGGCCAGTACCGGCTGACAAGAAAAGTGTCCAGCGATTTGTTGGATTCACAAATTTTTACCGCAAGTTCATTAAGGGGTTTTCAGCTATCATCAACCCGATCAGCCAGCTGAATAAGCAAAATACCAGGTTTCACTGGACCATTGAAGCACAGACAGCTATCGAGGCTCTGAAAGAACTATTTACATCTGAAACACCCTGATGCAGTCCTGGAAGTGGATGCCTCAGAAACTGCAGTGGGAGCTGTGCTCTCACAGAGACAAGGTGCCAAAGCTCTACTCCATCCAGGGGCGTTCTTCTCTCAGAAACTGTCAGCCCCAGAAAGGAACTATGACGTGAGGGACAGAGAACTTTTAGCTATCAAGGCTGCACTTGAGGAGTGGCACTGTCTGCTAGAAGGGGCTGCACACCCCATCTTAATTTACATGGACCACAAAAACCTAGAGCATTTGAGAACAGCAAAGAGACTGAAACCATGTCAGGCCCGGTGGGCACTTTTTTTCTCTAAGTTTGTGTTCCACATCACGTATAGGTCCGGGTCAAAAAACACTATGCCAGACACCCTGTCCCGTATATTCTGCGATACTGGAGCTCTGTCACGACTACAAGCTGGCAGGACACTTCAGTGCCCGCAAAACATCAGAACTCCTGCAACACTCCTTCTGGTGGCCACAAGTTGATGGAGATTGTAAGAAATATGTAAGTGTCTGCCTTACCTGTGTCTGAAACAAAAGCAGCAAAACTAAAGCTTGGGGCCTGCTAAACCCACTCCCAGTGCCAGAAAGGTCATGGACAATAATGTCCATGGACTTTATTGTAGACTTGCCTTCATCAGAAGGGTATTCCACTATCTTTGTAGTGGTGGACCGGGTGACCAAAATGGCCCACTTCCTTCCCTTAAAAGGTACACCCACCGCTGCCAAAATGGCAGAAGTTTTCACCAAGGAAATCATCAGACTCCAACCAGCAAACATCATATCTGATTGCGGAGTCCAGTTCACCTCCAGATTCTGGAAATCTATGTGCTCCTCCCTGGAAATTGGGTTATCCTTCTCCTCAGCCTATCACCCACAGACTAATGGTCAGACAGAAAGGACCAATCAGACTTTAGAGCATTACCTGTGCTGCTTTTCCTACTTCTCCCAGGACAACCGGGCCTCGCTACTACTGTTTGCCTAGTTTGCCTCCAATAACATTGTCCACACGGCCGTGAAGCAATCCACGCTCTTGCAAATTATGGGTTTCACCTGTCCTTTTTGCCCAACTTTGTTCCCGAAAGCCCAGTACCAGCCGCTGAGAAGACAATGAGTTTTTTCAAGGACAGTTGTAAATTGTTACAGGAGACATTGTCCAGAACCTAGGAGTGCAGCAAGATGGTCTTTGACAAGAGAAGGCAGGGAGAACTAAACTTAGAACTTGGTGAGGGGAGCTGGCTGGCAACAACAAACCTGAAGTTGGCCTGTCCATCTAAGAAACTGGGCCCTAGATTTATCTGGCTCTTTCCGGTCAAGAGGAAAATCAACAGGGTGGCATATGAACTTGAACTACCCCAGTCGCTATGAATCCACCCTGTATTCCATGTGACTCTGTTGAAACCTGTAACCCCGGACCCCTTTCCGTGTAGGAAGACTGGTCCACCGGAAAAAACCAATACTAGTGAATGGAGAGGAGGAATTTGAAGTGGAATCCATCCTGGACTGTTAGAAGAGGGGTAACAGCATTCAGTACTTAATTAAGTGGAGGGGCTATGGCCCAGAGGAAAGTTCATGAGAGCCAGAGGATAACATCCATGCCAAAGAGATGGTCAAGGTATTAAAGAGAGATCACCCAGAAAAGTTGGCCCACCTGGGCATCCGGAGTCTGCCCCTGGAAGGGGGGCAATATAAGGCAGAGCAACAAAGAATTCAGAGCAGAATGCCCATTCCTTTGCGCAGGTGCACGCGGCAGGTGCGTACGGGGTGCGCGCAGGCACGTTCGTGAGGGCCATGGTGCCTAACAGGCTATTTAAACTGGACAGCACCATGTAGCGAGTGCTGCCCATTCTACAGCGTTACCCATGAAACCAGCGTTTAGATTCCTCCAGTCTCCTGTTCCTCTGACCTGACCTGTCTTCTGTTTACCCCTTATCTTCCGCCTAGTCCACGACCATCCTCCTGCCTGCTCCTTGTGTACCTTGCTGCCAGCCTGTTAACGATCCTGCTTTTACCTGACTACTCTGAGCCTGCTCCTTCTGCACCACACTGCACAACTGTTGCCAAACCGGACAGTACCCACTACACTACCATCTCAGCACGAGCATCCAGAGGATCCCTCTACACTTGCACCAGTGACCTAAACAAACCCTTGTGCCTCCCTGCACTTGCAAAATGCCTGTCTACACTACCAGGAGTTCCTGAATCAGGGTTGTAAGAGAGGTTGCTCCCTGTATAAGTCAGACTCCACCACCAGGTGCATGACATGAACAGTAAATTCTCACATCCATAGCAACCAGCGGGAGCGGTCGCCAATTGCTGCTCCTGCTTGCTCAGTTGCTTCAACCGGCGCAGGGGTGGACACTTGAATCATCCTGCAATTCAGTGATTTTGTTACCATGTGCCGTTACCTGTGGCATCCACGCTGGGCAATCATGCCCATGGATTACAAATATGTCCAGCGATCTGCAAGTGCTCAACATTACCCACTGGATTACAAATATGCCCAGCACTCTGCAAAAGCTGGGCATCTTGAACGTTTTGCTCCAACTCGGTCTTACAATAAAGTGTGCCTGGGATTGTTCTTGTTGTTAAGGGGAGACACTGTGTTAAGGGTGGGCTTTCCAGCAGAACAGCGGCTACTGTAAATTATTGTTGCTACCGGCAACCACCAGCAAAGTCAACAAGTCTGGACAAGTCCTGCTAGTGTCAATGTGTCTGTAAAGTTTCGCCCTTCACACAAGGGGTTACAGCATCGTGACACGCAGCAAACCTGCTTATCAGGACATTTGGCACCAGCTCATCTGGTAACGTGGGGGTGGCATCATGCCTTGGAAGAGTCTCAGTGGTTGCAACTAGCGGCAGTCACCATGAGGAGAGAGACGGCAGAAGGTGGGAGACTTGTGCCAGCGTTGACCTGGTTGCCGGATCGGCTGGAGCGGACCCTGATAGACACAGGGGTCCGATTGGAGCTTTGCAGGAGACTCGCCATGGGAGTCATCAAAGGGATGGAGTGGCTGTGTCTCATCTGCCCGGACTGCCAGATACCCACCACAGAAGTCATTGCCTGGGCCAGGTGCGGCCTTTGTGATGGACCACTAACCCAGTGGGCATCTACATCGCAGGAGCCGCAATACTACCTGGTGTACCTGCGGAAGTCCCTGAAGGCTAGATCGGGCCTGGTGACACCACCCAAAGGTGGGTAGAGTTGCGGCCTGGTCGGGCACCTGGAGACCGTGAGTACCGTTAAGTGGGAGTCCGGGGTCCCTGAAAGTCTGGCTGAGTCCCAACCCATAGGCATCCCAACTAGGCTGGAGTCAGTGGTTGAGGGGGAGGCGCCCCCTGTCGAGCCCAGTGAGGGTGCCAGGTTCAAGGCCATAGACTGGGAGTCACCCAGACTGCTGGCAGAATTTGGATCTTTGGAGCACCTGGATGAGTGGTCACCTCCAAGCGAGGGGTCTGATGAGGAGCAAGAGACGGGGAGTTCTCATGTCCTATATTTCTCAGATGGGGATGAGACAGAGCCCCTTCAAGATTCGAAGACTGCAGTAGCAATCCCTATTGCCAGCCATCATACCTTCTACATCAGGCCTTCCACTACCCAGACCAGAGCAGCCACCTATGGGCAGATGGTGCTGAAATCCCCTGACATGTACATTTTACCGGGGAGGGGGAAAGTGGAAAGTTTGCCAAGATTCTCCCGGTATCAATGGGAGGTACAGCGACGGGTTGCTCTGGAGTGGGGCCTGGACTGCCCCTATGTCCCACCCCATGTCATGGACATTGTCGAGAACATCAGGGAGGAGTGGGAAGATAATATGACGTGGGACTACTTGCATGTACTGAAACATGTGTGGGGACCTGATAGCAGCTGCTGGGAGAGGTTCATGGAATTAAAGGAGTGGAGCCCTGGGGAGTGCTATTAGGAGAGTCTGTGTGATGGTGATTAAGCCCAACCAGCTTGCAATGAGTTTCTCCATTTCCATTCAGGAGGAAGGGGGAGGCCAGAAAGGGGAGGCCTGAAGAAGTTGCCAGACCCCATTACTACAGCTAATAAAACTGTTGGAGTTACAGCGTGTGTAGGAACACTTCAGTTGACTGTTAGGAGCAGCGGAGTGTTTATCTCCTTCTGATTGCAGGACAAGCCAGCCTGCCACCCTGTACCCCAGTGGAAGAGACTGGCCCATTGGAAGAACACTTGGGTGAGGTTTGCCCTCTTTATTACTTCTTTGAAGCCTGTTGTCTGGGGAGGGGCCCCTCCCACCAGGAACCTTACAGAAGAACTCTTTATCATTGACGTTTTTTTGTTTCTACTCCTGCAGTCAGATTATAACCCCTCACTGATAGGGCAGGCAGGTAAAAAAAAGTTGTGCTTTGATCTGTTGCTCTATCTGAGTCTCATAGCCCCCTCTCAATAGACATATTTGTAGATAGTTGTAGTTAATTGTTCTACCTTCTCTTAGGATTCCAGGGATGGAACAGCTGTTCATCCTCATCCTTCGAGAGTCAACAACATGCCTACAATTATGTGAATGTAGTGCTTTTCTTACGAGGTAAGTGCTTCGGTCCAGGAATGTATATTGTTGCTGTATCTGGCTTGGTGCAGGGACCTGTAGCTAGGAATGTATTATACTGTACAGTGTAAATAATTTACAGAGATGGTGTTTCTATATATTTTTGTACTTAAATTATTTGTACAGTTCCCCATCCAAGTTTGTTCCCTTTCCCCCTTCCACTTTTGACTTTGGGATGTCTTTGCTCCTGGGCCCAGGAGCCATTTTTGTACATTTTCAATTGTAAAATTTTCATTTAACTCCTTGATCGCCCCTAGTGTTAACCCCTTCCCTGCCAGTGACATTTACACAGTAATAAGTGCATTTTTAAAGCTCTGATCTCTGTATCAATGGTCCCAAAAAGTGTAAAAAGTGTCCGATCTGTCAGCCGCAACGTCGCAGTCCCATAATTGATTATCACTCCATTATTAGTAAAAAAAAAATTACTAACAAAAATGCCATAAAAATGCCATAAAGCTGGACTCACACCAGTTTAGTGCGAATTCCAGCCCGGATGCCTGTGAGAAGGACAGGGGCTGCTGTTCAGTGTCTCCTGTCCGATCTCACAGAGCATTGACTGACAGGGGAGGGATGGGGAGGTGCAGTGAGCAGGGGGAAAGATCCCGTTCAATGCGGAACACATCTGCGCACGTTTTTCGTGCAATGCGGACTGCGAAAGCACCGCTTGCAGAGAAAGTTCAACAAGTGGTGGGGGTGAGAGGTGGAGCAACCAAATCAAGTGCAGACATGCTCCCCTCCTTCACTCCCCACTCACTGATCGTGCAATCCTCCGTACGTGCTGTAATAGTTGATTCCCTGATCGTTGCTCCCGTCTACTCAGGGTTTTGTTGCTTGCAAACGAGCACTCAGAGATGTGGACATATGAAACACAAAATACTCTCATGTGCAGAATAACATAGGCAGGTGTACATAAACAGGTAACATAAACTCACATTTCAAATGAGAGAAGTCAGATCGAGAAGCCGGAAGATCCGTGCGTTCCAACAAACGATATACCGGAAGTGCATGTGATGCTCTCTGGCTCCAACTAACGCGTTTCGTCATAGAGACGTCATCGGAGGCGGCGCCATCTTAGTGCACTATCCGGTCTTATATACTAGGACAATAGCCAAACCCATGGACACATGATATATGGCGGCCATCTTGGTACACCTCTATACTCATGTACGATCATCATCCTTCTCAGTTCAAAAATACAAAAATTGTAAAAACAACATGGTATATTTTATTAGATACTATTAAAATAATACTCAAAATAACAATCAATTAAAATCTTGGAATGATTAAAAAGGCCAAGGGAAAATGTAAAATGATGATATAAAATAGTGTTAGGACTGGTCAGTGTTACTACTAAAAGGTAGGGGGAGGGGAATTTTTAAAAAAAAATACTGCTGGGAATATTATTGTAAAAAATGTTTCCAAACCCAACCCATTTAGGACCCAAAAAATCGCTGGTTGATCATTCAAAAGAGGGATTTATACATTATGAAAAAAGGAAATAGATGTATAGAATGTGGGAGGAATAAAGACATTTCTTTGCTAACACAGAAATGAAAAAGTGCTTGAAATGCGACCCGCAAAGAAAAAGTTATTTTGAAATAGTGAAGGCCCTACACCAACTCTGATGTAAAATTAAAAATATAAATTATTATAATAATAAAATATAAAGAAGAGAAGGGAGAAGAGGTGAGGATGGAGGGAATATGGTGATATAAATGCTTATGGCAGATCGAGTTAGAATACTATTGAAGAAGAAGGGAAGGTGTTTCCTGTATTAAGGACAAAAAGGGGATGAATATTCTATACAAACTGCTTGGTGAATGGAGGAGGGATCGTGATGTGATATTTTAAATTCATTATCCAATGTTATGCTGCAGTGGTACCTTAAAAAAGAGTGAGGGGAGAAAATGTTTGTACAAGACTTTTTGTGAATGGAGGTCAATCATTGGCGATAAAACAGTTTAGATCTATGTCTATATTCAATCCGTCAGGTTGCAAAGAATTCAAAGTATAGATCCACTTGGTTTCGTTCTGTGATATCATTGCTTTTCTGTTCCCGCCTCTACAGTGTTCCTCTACATGGTCGATCCCATAGAAAGACATTACAGCGGGGTTTCTGTTGTGCACTTCTTTAAAGTGTCTGGAAAGGATATGTTTGGGGAAACCTTTTCTTATATATTATTAATATGTTCTCTGATATGTACAAACAAGGGTCTGGTAGCTCTAACAACGTATTGGTATGGACATGGACACTCTATCACATACGTCACATGTGTACTTTTACACGTGATGAGTTTGTTGATCTTATATTGTTTCCCTGTGGAGGTGGAGGAAAATGCTTCCTTTTTTCTTGGTTGAGATTTACTTAGTTTGCAGGGTAAACAGTTCTATCATCTGAAAAAGCTTTTCATTTCAGGAAACAATCTCACTTTGTTGGGGGGGTTGATATCGTTATGTAAAAGTCCGTATTGGTTGCAATTTATTTCTTCAAAGCAAAATATTCTTCATTTGCAATATAGTGCAGAAGGACGGACTCAAAATTGTGGAATGGGCCTTACACCGATACACTGAATTACAACAGGAACAGATACATTATCTATTAGAAGGGCTTGATCTGGCTATGAACAATAACTATTTTTGGTATGAAGGAGGGTGAGATTGTTTCCTGAAATGAAAGGCTTTTTCAGATGTCAGAACTGTTTACCCTGCAAACAAAGTAAATCTCAACCAAGAAAAAGGAAGCATTTTCCTCCACCTCCACAGGGAAACAATATAAGATCAACAAACTCATCACGTGTAAAAGTACACATGTGACGTATGTGATAGAGTGTCCATGTCCATATCAATACATTGGTAGAACCACCAGACCCTTGTTTGTACACATCAGAGAACATATTAACAATATAAGAAAAGGTTTCCCCAAACATAGCCTTTCCAGACACTTTAAAGAATTGCACAACAGAAACCCAGCTGTCATGTCTTTCTATGGGATCGACCATGTAGATTGTAGAGGCGGGAACAGAAAAGCAATGATATCACAGAACGAAACCAAGTGGATCTATACTTTGAATCCTTTGCAACCTGACGGCCTGAATATAGACATAGATCTAAACTGTTTTATCGCCAATGATTGACCTCCATTCACAAAAAGTCTTATACAAACATTTTTATTCCATCTTACTCAGTGATCCGTTTGTTTTAATATTAGAGACACGTCTCCCCTCCCTCTTTTTTTAGGTACCACTGCAACATAACATTGGATAATGAATTTAAAATATTACATCACGATCCCTCCTCCATTCACCATGCAGTTTGTATAGAATATTCATCCCCTTTTTGTCCTTAATACAAGAAACACCTTCCCTTCTTCTTCAATAGTATTCTAACTCGATCTGACATAAGTATTTATATCACCATATTCCCCCCATCCTCCCCTCTTCTCCCTTCTCTTCTTTATATTTTATTATTATAATATTTTATATTTTTAATTTTACATCAGAGTTGGCGTAGGGCCTTCACTATTTTAAAATAACGTTTTCTTTGAAGGTCGCATTTCAAGCACTTTTTCATTTCTGTGTTAGCAAAGAAATATCTTTATTCCTCCCACATTCTATACATCTATTTCCTTTTTTCATAATGTATAAATCCCTCTTTTGTATAATCAACCAGCAATTTTTCGGGTCCTAAATGGGTTGGGTTTGGAAACATTTTTTACAATAATATTCCCACCAGTATTTTTAAAAAAAATTCCCCTCCCCCTCCATCTTCTATGTGTTTTAGCAACAATAAAACATTTTTTTTTAGTAATAACACTAACCAGTCCTAACACTATTTTATATCATCATTTCACATTTCCCCTTGGCCTTTTTATTCATTCCAAGATTTTAATTGATTTTCATTTTGAGTATTATTTTAATAGTATCTAATAAAATATACCATGTTGGTTTTACAATTTTTGTATTTTTGTACTGAGAAGGATGATGATAGTACATGAGTATAGAGGTGTAGCAAGATGGCCACCATATATCATGTGTCCATGGATTGGGCTATTGTCCTAGTATATAAGACCGGATAGTGAACTAAGATGGCGCCGCCTCCGATGACGTCTCTATGATGAAACGCGTTAGTCGGAGCCAGAGAGCGTCACACGCACTTCCGGTATATTCGTTGGAACGCATGGATCTTCCGGCTTCTCAATCTGACTTCTCTCATTTGAAATGTGAATTTATGCTACCTGTTTGGGTACACCTGCCTATGTTATTCTGCACATGAGAGTATTTTGTGTTTCATATGCCCACATCTCTGAGTGCTCGTTTGCAAGCAACAAGACCCTGAGTAGACTGGAACAACAATCAGGGAATCAACCATTACAGCACGTACGGAGGATTGCACGATCGGTGAGTGGGGAGTGAAGGAGAGGAGCATGTCTGCACTTGATTTGGTTGCTCCACCTCTCACCCCCACCTCTTGTTGAACTTTCTCTGCTTTTGTGTTTTTGGGGACTGTTTGGTTTATATGTTGCCCACTCGTCTCCGATAGAGGGGATAGTATTTAATAGCTAGCTGGGAGCTATAGCAACCATTTATGATAGGTACTGTGCACTAATTATCATTATATTTGTTTTTTATTATACTTCACTTCAGTCACTCCCTGATATATATAATATTTTTTTTTTTGCAAATAACAGTTTTATTGAGTTTCATATTGCATACAGAGTCTTTCATTCACTTTAGTATTTATACAAGCAGATCATATATACTTGAATTGACTGTCACTGCTCACATTTTGGTACTGTTACTCCCCTTCCCGGATTGAGTGCGGCGTACGGGAGTATATCTGCTAACTTGTATGCATTCACATTTTTTCATTCGTGTTTCAACAGCTAACGTAGAACAGTGGAGGGATGAACATAATAGAACAGAAAGCTGGAATTGGAGAGTGGAAAAAGAAAGGAAAAATTTAGACACTC
>BLSH010151023.1:109731-123082 GCA_018402905.1 Glandirana rugosa | reverse complement strand
GGAAGACGGCTTTTCATACTCGCTTTGGCCACTTCGAGTACCTGGTGATGCCTTTTGGGTTATGCAATGCCCCAGCCACTTTTCAGCACTTTATAAACGACATCTTCCGGGACTTTCTTGACCTCTTTGTCATCGCCTACCTTGATGATATCTTGATCTTCTCACCTTCCCTGGAGCTCCACCGTTCCCATGTTAAACAGGTACTGGGTCGCCTCCGTCAACACGGCCTCTATGCCAAACCAGAAAAGTGTGAATTTGAGCAGGCAAGCATACAATTGCTTGGACTTATAATTTCTGTCGGAGGCATCAAGATGGACCCCCAAAAGGTCTCTTCCATTTTGGACTGGCCTGCCCCGGTCGACAGAAAGGGAATCCAGAGAGTTATTGGATTTGCAAACTTCTACAGGAAGTTTATCCGGGGATTTTGCTCCATCATCTTCCCTATCACACACCTGACCAAGCAGGGTGTCCCGTTCCGCTGGACTCCTGAGGTGCAAGCAGCCTTTGAGAAGCTTAAGAGTCTATTCACCTCTGCATCCATCCTTAAGCACACAGACCCCGCTCTGCCCTATGTTCTGGAGGTTGACGCATCTGAGGTGGCAGTCGGGGCTATTCTTTCTCAGAGGCAGGGTACTAAGGCGCTACTTCATCCAGTGGCTTTCTTTTCACGCAAGCTATCCCCCGCTGAAAGAAACTATGATGTGGGGGACCAGGAACTTCTTGCTATCAAGGCTGCCCTGGAAGAATGGCGGTATCTCCTAGAGGGGGCAGCATATCCCATTCTCATCTATACAGATCACCGCAACTTGGAATACCTGAGGATTGCCAGGAGGCTGAAACCCCGCCAAGCCCGATGGGCGCTGTTCTTCACCCGATTTTCCTTTCACATCACCTACAGGCCCGGGTCGAAGAACACCAAACCAGACTCTTTGTCTCGTATGTTCAACATACCGGAAGCTCCAGTATCCCCTGACACTATATTTTCTCCAGGAAGCTTCTTGTTGTTGCAGGAGGATGTGTTGTCACGGATCCGGCAAGTTTCCCTGGGACCAAACCCCCTTCCGGGAACTCCTCTTCAGCCCAAGGACGGGTTGTTCTGGCATGGCACCAAGATATTTGTACCGGGGCATCTGCGAACTGCAGTCTTAGACCTCTGCCATGACCACCGCCTCGCTGGGCACTTCGGGGCACGTAAGACTTTGGAATTAGTGCAGCGCACGTTCTGGTGGCCCTGAGTTAGAGAGGACTGTAAGGCCTATGTGGGATCGTGCACTACCTGCAGCCGATGTAAGGGGAGTAAAACTCGGGCTTGGGGCCTTCTTAAACCGTTACCTGTTCCGGAGAGGCCCTGGAGCCACATTTCCATGGACTTCATTGTGGAGTTGCCCCCCTCCGAAGGTTGCTCTACCATCTTTGTGGTAGTGGATAGACTCTCTAAGATGGCCCACTTTCTACCTATGAAAGGCACACCTTCGGCCACAATATTCATTAAGGAGATTGTCCAGTTACATGGGATCCCAACGGATGTGGTATCTGACCATGGCGTGCAATTCACGTCCAAGTTCTGGAGGTCTTTTTGTAAATCGCTGAAGATCGGCCTGTCCCTGTCCTCCGCATACCATCCCCAGACGAACGGGCAGACGGAGCACACCAACCAGACTTTTGAACAATATCTACGCTGTTTCTCGTCGTTCTCCCAGGATGACTGGGTTACGCTCCTACCGCTGGCGGAGTTCGCATATAACAACTCGGTTCACTCGGCCACCCAGCAGTCACCCTTCTTTGCTAACTTTGGCTACCATCCCGCCATCTTATCCAATGCCTGCCCGGAAAACTCGGTGCCTGCTGTGACTGACTTACTGAATTTCTTTTCCTCCAATAACAAACTCCTGCAGGAGACAATGGCACGAACACAGGCGGCCAATAAGGAGACCTATGACAAGAAGAGGCGGGGCGAACTAAACTTGGAGCCAAGTAATCTATTATAGCTCTCCACCCTCAACTTGAGATTGGCATGCCCATCAAAGAAGCTTGGCCCTAAGTTCATAGGTCCCTTTCCCATCAAACGAAAGGTCAATGAAGTGGCCTATGAACTGGAACTGCCTGAGTCATTCCGCATCCACCCAGTTTTTCATGTGTCCTTGTTGAAGCTTAAGGTCTTCCCACCCTTTTCCTGATTGACAGACAAGTCCACCAGCACCAGTATTGGTTGATGGATCAGAAGAATTTGAGGTGGAGTCCATTCTGGATTGCAGGAGGAGAGGTGGCACCATCCAATACCTGGTTAAATGGAGGGGCTATGGGCCTGAAGAGAATTTACATGCAGAGGCCCTGATCAGGACCTTCTGGAGAAGGAACCCGACCAAGAGAACCCGTTTGGGCATCTGGAGGCTGCCCCTTGGGGGGGCAATGTTAGAAGACTGCTGAGGGTTAATAGCATTTGATTGTTGTTTCCTCTAGTTCCTGGAGGAGCAGCCCTATTTGAACTTCCTGCTTCCTGTAGCAAGTGCTGTCTGATCTACAGCGTGATAGTGAGTTCCTGTGACCTGTTTTCCCAGTCTTCCTGTATCTGTGACCCGGCTTGCCTGACCTCTGATTGAACTCTGCCTGTACCGACCATCTGCCTGCCTACGACCACGTCTCTGCCTAACCCTCTTGTACCTCAGCCGGCCGCCTGTTTACAACCCTGCACCCGATGTCCCGCTTGCCTGTTCCTTTGTACCGCACTAGCCTGCCTAATACAGACCCGGCCTGCATCACCACTCTTCTGTCAGCACGAGGATCTTCACAACACTATCTGCATCCGCACCAGCCCTCGTGCCCCCCTGTGCTCCGGAATCTCCTGTTTAACTCTATCAGGGGTTCCCGAACCAGGGCCGTAAGAGAGGTTGCCCTCTGCACAATCAGACTCCACCAACAGGTACGTGACACTATTGCAAGTGTGTTGGGTGTGCTGTAACTACCACCATTAGGGCCACCACGTTGTGTGTCTTCTGGTTGAAATGTATTTGCTATATCAGATTTACGTTTAGAATCGTGAGATGTGTCATACCCACCACCATAGTGATTGCGCTTACGTGCACCAGAGTGATTGTGTCCATGGCGTGGAATTTGAAATCCTTGTGAATTCTGTTGAACAAAAGAAGACAGTGATGAGTGAGATTCAGTTCCTTCATCCCCTGTAATATAACCCTGATTGTTTCTCGGAGGACCCCTAACCCTGGGCATCCTGCACCTGTTTGGGGCGGATGGCCAGTGGTAGGCGAACCCCTCCGAGAATGCCATCTTATCCTTCAACATCTTAGATTTTTTAGCTACAATATCTTTGTTTATTCTATTAAGGTTTTCAGTTCTTTATATTTATTTTCAAGTTGCAGGTGGTCTTTAAAGCGGAGGTCCGCCAGGGAAAAAAAAATTAAAAGTCAGCAGCTACACATACAGTAGCTGCTGACTTCTAATAATAGGACACCTACCTGTCCTGGAGTCCAGCGATGTCTGCACCTGCCGCCGATCTTCGGATCGGGGGACAGGTGCAGCTGCCTCCATTGCGGGTAAGGGAACCCGGACGTGTAGCATTACAGCTTCACGCCGGGCACCTTACTGCGCATGCGCGAGGCTCTGCCGCACTCTGCTATTGGCCAGGTGGCCAGTAGCAGAGCGAGCAGGGAGGAGGGAGCCCTCTGGTGCACGTAAGCGCAATCACTATGGTGGTGGGTATGACACATCTCACGATTCTAAACGTAAACCTGATACAGCAAATACATTTCAACCAGTAGACACACAACATGGTGGCCCCAATGGTGGTAGTTACAGCACACCCAACACACCTGCAGCAGGTACACTTTGGTCAATTAGCAGCCCAAGCACTCCAGATTTTTAAAACGCACACTACTAATACAGCACAACAGACCAACAGACAATCCACTCAGAACCCTAAGAGCGACTCAGTTCCGAATATTGCATGCTCACAACAAGCAAACACTCTTCAAAACACACAGGTATTTTTTTACCAGGAACCCAGCCTCCCATTGCAGGAAGGCAGGGGACAATGGATCCCTACCTTACACGGGGGGGAGCCCTCGGTTTGGAACAAGACCCATCGACAGCTATACCCCCCAACAGAACCCTGACCAGTTAAGCATTATCAATCTTACACCATTTCCACTTACGAAAGGAGAAATCCAGGCACTTCACTTAGGCCTGAATTTCTGTCCCTCCAACAATATCGATAAATATGAAACTATTAAGGATTTATACCTTTTTAGTAGGAATCTCACTTATAAATACATGTATGACTCAGATAGGACAAGAGCCAAGCAAGACAAAGAACTTACGGAGAACACGAAGGGCTTTACTATTCAGGACTTTAGAATACTCAGAGATCTGATTCTCTTGTTGGAAGAGAATGAACCTGATTTGGATTTTAGTCAATCGCCCTCTAGTGGCAAAACCCAGGTTAAGACAAAAAAATTTCAAAATAAATCACAACACTTTCCAGATTTTACCATTAATTCACAAATCTGGGCCTTTTTAACTGCAGTGATTAGTGAGGTTAAGAGTACTCACTTTGCTCCCCCAACAACAAAAAATCTAACACCTCTCCAGCAAAAAGGAATTAATACTCTGAAAAAAAGAACAGATGTGGTAATTAAGGCATCTGATAAGGGAGGTAATGTAGTGTTAATGACCCGTTACAATTACGAACGCATGTGTGAACGCATACTCTTGAATCGAGAGTGGTATGCAATCACAAGCCCCGAACAAACTACCCAATTTGCCGACCAGTTCAAGAAACTGATTGGCACAGCATACATAGATGGCCTGATCGATAAGGGGACCTACGAGTATCTCAATGTCCAATATCCACGCAGCGCTACTTTTTATGCGTTGCCAAAAATACACAATAATATGATCGATCAACCAGGGAGACCAATCATTTCAGGCATTGGAGCACAATGCAAAAATGGCAGTAGGTTTATTGATTTCTTTCTAATGCAACATGTCACTAGCTTACCTTCCTTTATTAAGGACACCCTGGATTTTTTAAAACATATAGAGGGCCGACAAATTCCTCCAGGTTCCCTATTAGTCACACTCGATGTGGAAGCGCTCTATTCGAGCATTCCTCATAATAAAGAGATTCAAACGATACGTTCTTTCCTAATGGAACAACCCAAGCCCCAGTGGGATTTTAAGGAATTTTTATTAGAGTTACTCCATCATGTCTTAACCCACAATTGGTTTACGTTTAGGGATACCCACTACCTCCAGGTACAGGTCGTGGCCATGGGCACGTGTTGCGCCCCGGCCTACGCCAAACTGTACCTGGGGGTGGTGGGAAAGAGACTTGTGGCAGACCAAAGAATTATATATATTTCTGAAACATGTTCTATGCTGGTACAGATTCATAGACGATATTTTCGTTATATGGACAGGTACCGAGAGAGAGCTATGTGAATTTGTGGAAACCATCAATAATAATACCTTTAATTTAACATTTACATTATCTTATCACCATTATATGCTGACATTTTTGGACCTTGAGATATTCGTTGATCAGGACCTATGTATAGCAACCAATCTACATCGTAAACAAACTGCAGGAAACACAATCCTGCATGCAAGCAGTGCCCACCCACCTGCCCTCATATGTAGTATCCCCTACGCGCAATACTTACGCCTTAAACATAACTGTACAGGATTTGAGGATTTTAAAATCCAAGCAGCAGGCTTACAATCAAGATTATTACTCAGGGGATATAGTAAATCCCTTCTACGAAAAGCCTATAATCGGGCACTACAACAGGATAGACAATCCCTGCTTTACAAACCTACTGTTCGTAAACAGACAGCAACAGCCAAATTTATCACCCAATTTTCAACACAACATTAGGATTTGCGTAGAATCCTGCGTAAACATTGGCACATTTTATTGCAGGACCCATACGTCTCAAAATACATCAGAGACTCTCAGAAAATAGTATTCCGTAGAGCGCCCTCAATTAGAAACTCACAACTAGTCATTATACACCAGAGAAAGAACAAACATACCAAATTCAGGGAGTCTTTAAATGTGAACAATGTGATATGTGCCCATGGGTTAACCAAGGAACAAAATTCAAACTACCCAATGGTCAAATTTTTTAACCCCGTTTTCACACAGACTGTGACACACAAGGTATTGTTTATTTGATGACATCTACATGGGTAAAACTATTAGATCCTTAAGGAAAAGAATACATGATCATATATACTATTCCTCTGGTGGAAAGATGATGACCCCAGTTAGTCACCATCTAGACTTGTATCATGGTTTTGATGTGACCTGGGTTTCATTCATAGTGCTAGAAGTAGTCCCACAGGACCCTAGGGGAGGGAATTGGGACAAAAAAATACTCCATAGGGAAACCCTATGGACTGAACGACTTAGCGCAATCCATCCCCCTGGTTTGAATGAAATCTGCTCATACAAACCTTTTCTTTAATACTACAAATTGACACGTCTTCAAATACAATCTAGAATTCCACATAGCATCCCTTACCACATGCCTTATATAACACAGGGACTCATGCACTTAGTCCCATAGTAGGATAATACAATATTTAAAGGATAAATAGGTCACTCCGAGTCAATCTAAAATCTGAACATGTTTATATTGAACTTTATTATTGAATTGTTATATGTAACCTGTAATTTCCAATTTAATTATTTGTTAGCTTGCTCGGCTGTGACCCACTATCGCTGGAGGCGTCATGCCATCTCCTCAGCCTTCCACCAACCATCTCCTCCACCCCCGTTTTTTTCCCCCTCACCCTTGTTGTTGGGAGTGAGCCCGGGGGAGGAGGAGGGTAGATGTGCGGCTGAAAGCGCCGTCCTCATTAGCCCCTGACGGTCCTTCCCTGGACGTCATTGGGTGTGTGGGGGGCGGCACCCCGGAAGCCCACCAGGGGGAGCTCCTCCGCCTGGGGACTCTTGGGTTGGCCTCCCTCTGTAGCCTGCGCCACTCTATGGCGGCGAGGCGTCAGGGGACGGGACCGCCCAAGTCGTGACGTCTCGGTCGGGATACATTTTAGCCAGTGCTGACAACCAAGCAACAGACACACTTGTGCTCTCGGACCGTTCGGTTGTGTACAAACACCAGGAGGTGTACCATACATATAGCGGTGACACACAGCACCAACAGGAGACCCGAGACAGGTACTGGCAGCCATGCATTTTCAAGGGAGCAGTGGATGAGGAGGGAATGCATTCCCTCCTCCCCCTGCCCTTCTTGTTCCTTCACTCAAAGCCTTTGGCTTCAAATTGTAATCTCTTTCATTTGTCTGTATCTAAACTCTAGGACATTATAAGCAGGATCCCTGAACAGGAGATATTATCTTACCCACGGAAGGTTTAACTGATACTGGTAATATACAAAAAACTGGTTTGGAACCGAGCAAGGAATGGAAAGGATATGCCTTTTATTCTCACAAGTCAATATCACCAGCTAAACAAAGTAACCAGTCCTCGGGGTCCATACATACTATTTGAGGGCTTACTACGCTCAGACTCCTGTGGGGTAAATATTTTTTTTACTATACTTACTCAATGTTTTATCCCTTTTGCTGTATTGAATTGACAGTCACAAAAATATATCTTACTATAGGGTACAATTTACAAGAGTGCGTCCCCGCATCTGCCATTTTTGGTGGGTTCCCTGGGTGTCGGCACTAGAGTTGAGCGGACACCTGGATGTTCGGGTTCGGCCGAACTTCACGAAAAAGTTTGTGTTTGGCACTGAACTTGACCCAAACTTGACCCTGGACCCCGAACCCCATTGAAGTCATGGTTAACCTGAACTTTTGGGCACAAAAATGGCTGTAAAATAGTCCTGGAAAAGGCTAGAGGGCTGCAAAAGGAAGTAAAATGGGGGTAAGAGTAGGACAAGTGCCCTGCAAACAAATGTGGATAGGGAAATAACTTAAAATCACATAAAAAAAATAAAAATGGGAGGAGGAGGTGGATGTAGAGTAGGAGCCTAGAGGTTGAGTAGGCAGTGACCGTGGCGGTGTAGGTGGAAGTGGTGGTGGAGGAGGAGGAGGAGGTAGCCAACACTGTTTTTTGTTTGCTTGTTTTTTTTTTCTAATTGGGGTAGCCCCCAAAATATTGAGAAATATTAAAAAAAAAAAGTATACCAATGGCTGTGTGAGGCCGGTCTAAATGTCTATTCTGCACAAGGTACAGACAAGTCTTGTGGGATCCATGCCTGGTTCAATTTAATAAATGTTAGCTTGTCCACGTTGGCTGTGCACAGGTGGCTGCGCTTGTCTGTGATAACGCCCCCTGCCATGCTAAACACGCGTTCAGACAATACACTGGCTGCAGGGCAGGCCAGCACCTCCAAGGCATAAAGGGCAAGCTCAGGATATGTGGCCAATTTGGAGACCCAGAAGTTGAATGGGGCAGACCCATCAGTCAGTGCGTGTAGGCGTGTGCACACATACTGTTCCACCATGTTGCTGAAATGCTGCCTCCTGCTAAGATGTTGCCTATCAGCTGGTGGTGCTATTTGTTGTGGCGGGCTGCTGACAAAGCTTTTCCACATTTCGGCCATGCTAACCCTGCCTTCTGAGGTGCTGGCGGTGCCACAGCTGGGTTGGTGACCTCTTCCTCCTCCTCCGCCTTTGCCTTGTGCTTCTACTGAGCCCCCTGTGTCATTTGGGAATGCCCTCAGCAGCACATCTACCAGCGTGTGCTTGTAGTCACGCATCTTCAGATCACGCTCCAGTGAGGGAATGAAGGACGGCATGTTGTCCTTGTAAAGGGTATCCAGCAGGGTGGCCACCCAGTAATCAGCACAAGTTACAATGTGGGCAACTCGGCTGTTGTTGAGCAGGCACTGTAGCATGTAGTCGCTCATGTGTGCCAGGCTGCCCAGAGGCAAAGACAAGCATTCCTCTGTGGGAGGTGTATCATCTGCCATGCTCCAGTGATACCCAGGAGCTGCGTTGGGTGCCACCCTGCTGTGAACACGGTTCCTCCTCCTCATCATCCTCGACCTCATCATCCTCCTGAACTGTACCCTGGCTTGAAAATGTTTTAACTGGCCTATGCTGGTGCAGGAACCCACCCTCCGAACCACTTGTGAATGACAGGCCTGATAACCGTGGAAATGACCCCTCTTCCTCCTCCTCTTCCTCCTGAGCCACATCCTCTTCCAACATCGCCCAAAGTGTTTTTTCAAGGAGACATAGAAGTGGGATAGTAACGCTGAGAACAGCGTCATCGGCACTGGCCATGTTGGTGGAGTACTCGAAACAACCCAATATGGTACACAGGGCTCGCATGGAGACCCTCTCATTGGTGGTGAAGTGGTGCTGTTGCGCAGAGCCAGGCCAGGAATTTTGAAATGCTGGCATTCAGGGCCAGGGATCACGGGTGGGTAGGGGGTACTTCCTCTTTCTCTCCAGTGTTTGGGAGATGAAGAGCTGTAAGCTACCATGGGACTGTGTGGAAATGCTTGGGGACAGTGGTGGACATGGTGGCGTTGCCACATCGTCTGTTTGCTGGGTGGCAGGTGACACTGGCACTGTAGAGGTGAAGGAAGAGGCGGAGGCAACAGCAAAAGAGGAAGCAGGAGGAGGCCAAGACCTTTGTTGGATTTTGAGGTTTTTATTTCACTGCAGCTTGTGCTTTGAATTTAGATGCCTGGTCATGCAGGTTGTGCTCAGGTTTAGAATATTTATGCCTCGCTTCAAGCTCTCATTGCACAGAGTGCAAACCATTCGTGTCTTGTCGTCAGCACATTGTCTGAAGAACTGCCACGCCGGGAAACTCCTTTGAGCTGCCTTTGGTGTGCTAGGTCCCTGGATGTGGTGGGTAGTAGCAGGCGTACTGTCTAGGGGACGCTCGCTCCGCTTTTGCAACCTGCTTCCTCTTTTGCTGTGCTGGTGCCTCTGTGCGACCACCACCTCTTCCTCCAAACTACACACGTCACTCGCATGACCTTCATTCCTTGTGGGGTCTAGGACCTCATCATCCTCTTCCACCCACCCTTCACCACTGCCCTCCTTGTCAGTCTGCACACTGTGGAAAGCCGCAGCAGTTGGCATCTGTGTTTCGTCATCATCAGAGATGTGCTGCGGTGGTGTTTCCATGTCCTCGTCCTGCAACAGAATTGGTTGGGCATCGGTGCATTCAATGTCTTCCACTTCTGGGGCAGGGCTATGTGGATGGCCCACGGAAAGTACACCAGGAGAGTCATCAAAAAGCATAAGAGACTGCTGCATGACTTGGGGCTCAGACTGCTTGGCTGATTTACAAGGGGCTGAGGTGAAAGACAGATGGCCATGGGGTTCAAGTGCCAACTCTGAGCTTTCATCAAGGGACCGGGTGTTAGACAATGTGAAGGAACTGGAGGCATTGTAAGCCACCCAATCTACTAGCGCCTGTACTTGTTCTGGCCTCACCATACGTTGAGTGGCATTAGGGCCTACCATATAACGTCGAAGGTTCTGTCAGCTACTCGCACCTGAGGAAGGTGTTTCACTTGTGCGTGTAGCTAGCACAAATCGCCCACGTCCTCTCCTTGCAACAGGAACTACACCAACACCACCAACACCAGCAGCACCACGACCACATCCCTTATTTGACACTCTCCTCATTCTGGACCCAAATGAACCATGTAGCACTATTTATTAAAAAAACCCAGCAAAACAGCAACGTAGACACACTTTTTATGCAAGAAATGCACCGCTCACACCAGCAGCAGGAACCTCTCCCTCCACCAGTATGAGATGATTTTAGAAAAATAATCTGCCCCTCACAGGAGCAGCAGGAACCTCTCCCTCTAGCACTATAATAAGATGATTTTAGAACAAAAATCTGTCTCTCACAAGAGCAGTAGGAACCTCTCCCTGTAGCACTATGATGAGATAGTTTTAGAACAATAATCTGTCCCTCACAGGAGCAACAGGAGCCTCTCCCTCTAGAACTATGATGAGATGGTTTTAGAACAATAAGCTGTTCCTCACAAGAGCATCAGGAACCTCTCCCTCTAGCACTATGATGAGATGGTTTTAGAACAATAAATTGTCCCACACAGGAGCAGCAGGAACCTCTCCCTGTAGCACTATGATGAGATGATTTTAGAACAATAATCTGTCCCTCACAAGAGCAGCAGGAACCTCTCCCTCTAGCACTATGATGAGATGATTTTAGAACAATAATCTGCCCCTCAAAAGAGCAGCAGGAACCTCTCCCTGTAGCACTATGATGAGATAGTTTTAGAACAATAATCTGTAACTCACAGGAGCAGCAGGAACCTCTCCCTCTAGCACTATGATGAGATAGTTTTAGAACAATAATCTGTCCCTCACAAGAGCAGCAGGATCCTCTTCCTGTAGCACTATGATGAGATTATTTTAGAACAATAATCTGTCCCTCACAGGAGCAGCAGGAACCTCTCCCTCTAGCACTATGATGAGATGATTTTAGAACAATAATCTGTCCCTCACAGGAGCAGCAGGAACCTCTCCCTCTAGCACTATGATGAGATGGTTTTATAACAATAATCTGTCACTCACAAGAGCAGCAGGAACCTCTCCCTGTAGCACTATGATGAGATGATTTTAGAACAATAATCTGTCCCTCACAAGCGCAGCAGGGACCTCTCCCTGTAGCACTATGATGAGATGATTTTAGAACAATAACCTGTCCCTCACATGAGCAGCGGGAACCTCTCCCTATAGCACTAGGAGCTGATTTTAGAACAATAATCTGTCCCTCACAGCACCAGCAGGAACCTCTCACTCTAGCAGTATGAGATGATTTTAGAACAATAATCTGCCCCTCACAGCACCAGCAGGAACCTCTCTCTCTAGCAGTTTGAGATGATTTTAGAACAATAATCTGTCCCTCACATGAGCAGCAGGAACCTCTCCCTGTAGAACTATGATGAGATGGTTTTAGAACAATAATCTGTCCCTCACAGGAGGAGCAGAAACCTCTCCCTCTAGCACTATGATGAGATGATTTTAATACAACAATCTGTCCCTCACAAGAGCAGCAGGAACCTCTCCCTGTAGCAGTATGAGATGATTTTAGAACAATAATCTGTCCCTCACAGCACCAGCACCAGCCTCTCCCTATAGCACTTGGAGATGATTTTACAACAATAATCTGTCCCTCACAGCACCAGCAGGAACCTCTCCCTATAACACTAGGAGGTGATTTTAGAACAATAATCTGTCCTTCACAGCTCCAGAAGGAACCTCTCCTTATAGCACTAGGAGATGATTTTAGAACAATAAACTATCCCTCACAGCACCAGCAGGAACCTCTCCCTATAGCACTAGGAGATGATTTTAGAATAATAATCTGTCCCTCACAGCACCAGCAGGAACCTCTCCCTGTAGCACTGAGATGATTTTAGAACAATAATCTGTCCCTCACAGGAGCAACAGGAGCCTCTCCCTCTAGCACTATGATGAGATGGTTTTAGAACAATAAGCTGTCCCTCACAAGAGCATCAGGAACCTCTCCCTCTAGCACTATGATGAGATGGTTGTAGAACAATAAATTGTCCCTCACAGGAGCAGCAGTAACCTCTCCCTGTAGCACTATGATGAGATGATTTTAGAACAATAATCTGTCCCTCACAAGAGCAGCAGGAACCTCTCCCTCTAGCACTATGATGAGATGATTTTAGAACAATAATCTGCCCCTCAAAAGAGCAGCAGGAACCTCTCCCTGTAGCACTATGATGAGATAGTTTTAGAACAATAATCTGTAACTCACAGGAGCAGCAGGAACCTCTCCCTCTAGCACTATGATGAGATAGTTTTAGAACAATAACCTGTCCCTCACAAGAGCAGCAGGATCCTCTTCCTGTAGCACTATGATGAGATGATTTTAGAACAATAATCTGTCCCTCACAGGAGCAGCAGGAACCTCTCCCTCTAGCACTATGATGAGATGATTTTAGAACAATAATCCGTCCCTCACAAGAGCAGTAGGAACCTCTCCCTGTAGCACTATGATGAGATTGTTTTAGAACAATAATCTGTCCCTCACAGGAGCAGCAGGAGCCTCTCCCTCTAGCACTAGGAGCTGATTTTAGAACAATAATCTGTCCCTCGCAGCACCAGCAGGAACCTCTCACTCTAGCAGTATGAGATGATTTTAGAACAATAATCTGTCCCTCACAGCACCAGCAGGAACCTCTCTCTCTAGCAGTTTGAGATGATTTTAGAACAATAATCTGTCCCTCACATGAGCAGCAGGAATAACAAGATTTTAGTCGAGGATCACGATCTCCCTCTCCGAGGACGACGAGGACACTCCCTGTCTAATAACAAGATTTTGTTAGAG
>BLSH010151023.1:66539-79928 GCA_018402905.1 Glandirana rugosa | reverse complement strand
TTTTTTTACTTGATTTCAATTTATTTTCCCTATCCCCATTTATTTGTAGGGCACTTGCCCTAGTTTGAAGATGATTTTAGAACAGTTATATGGCTTCTACCGTTAATTAATACTTTTCAGACACAGTTTGAAGATGATCCACATTCACCTCCATTTTTGCTTTTTTTATGTTTTTATTTTTTTAAAAATATTTAAAGTTATTTCCCTGTCTCCATTTTTTTGTAGGGCACTTGCCCTACCCTTACCCCCATTTTACTTCCTTTTGCAGCCCTCTAGGGCTTTCCAGGACATTGTTACAGCCATTTTTGTGCCTAAAAGTTCGGGTCCCCATTGATTTCAATGGGGTTCGTTGTCCGTGCGATCGTTCGGGTTCCGTCCGGACCCGGACCCGGACTTTGTCCCGAAGTTCGGACGGACCAGCAGAATCCGAACTTCCGGAGGTTCGCTCAACTCTACTCACAAGATGAAGCGATTAAAGAATTGCAGACTGACGTTACAAGGCTGACTCATGCACACAGGGCCTCATTATATAAATTAAAGGACCTGGAAAATAGAAATCGCAGGAACAACCTGCGATTTTGAGGCCTTCCAGAGGCAACAAAAGATGGAGATCTGGAACACACCATCCGCGGCATATGCAACACGGTATTAAGTGAACCAGCCGCGGAACCACTCCGTTTTGACATATGTCGGCTACATTATTTTACAGAAAAAAATGAAATCATGATGAAACTGCGCGACATCCTGGACATTGACTTTGATGGAGCAAAGATCTCCATATTCCCGGATCTGTCTAAGGAGACCGTGGAACGCCGACGGGCGCTCAAACCTTTACTAGACCAACTGAGGGCAGATGGAGTGACCTACAGATGGGGATTCCCCGCATGCATGACAGCCACTAAAAATGGCCACTCTTCCGCCTTAAGCTTCCCTGAGGATCTCCCTAGGTTCTTCCAGGATCCAAATATGGAGCCCATGGAGCTCACAGGATGGCAGGATTATATCCCTATGTTCCAAGCGATGCTGGATTCATACTGGCGAAAAAAAACAACTAAAAGAAGATGCCCTGGCACCCTTGGCTCCTCTAAAAAAGCCGGGTGAGTTTTCCCTACCAAATCAATGGAATCTTCTCCTTCCCGAATAATATGGTGAGAAGCCTTGTTTCCCAGGGGCTTGAAGGTAGTTCAAAGAACTGTAAGTTTAACCCAATTTTAGTATAGCTTATTACCCATAATATAATTTACTCTGCACAAACTACTCTCAATATAGTTTGCTTATACCATACGGCAGCTCACCCTAGATATATATATACCCTTTTTTTTATTTATTGTTTTTTCTTACAGGGAGGGTTGTCGCTCTCTTTTTCTACCTTTATGGTATGGTTAGAGGCTATATCAAAATGTATTGTTATTTGATACTGGGCCATGCAGTGACGGATCATGTGCACTCTGTGATACATGCACAGTTTGCTCTTACTAGCTGCGATATTCACCCCCTTCCTAGTGGGGATGACTGGCCTGGACCCCCGCGCTACTACACTGAATGTCCCTACTCAGAATATTCCTATTTGTATTGGTATTATTTGTTTTATTGCTTATACCGGTTTTATTATTAAGTTGTACTCTTCTACTTTTCTTTTCTTTATGCTTTATATATTCTTCTCTTTCTTCTTATTGTCCCGGAGGGCACGGTCAACTCCCGTAAGCCGAGGGGATGCGCTGCACCATCCCGATGGCGAACCTCAAGGTGATATCACACAATGTAAGAGGGCTTAACACACCCTTTGCGGTAATGTAACATAAAAAAATTGTAACTACAACTATTTTATTCTCTAGGGTGTCTGCTTTCAGAAAATATATAAAGTTTGGGGTTTTACATTATGTTTAGGGCTAAAATTATTTTTTAAACGTGTGCAAAAAACGCAAAAATGGCTCTGCCAGCGAAAAGGTTAAAGATTTCTACACTATTCCTGACAACAGTCACCAGGTCATATCTTAAGCTTCCAATTGAGTACACAGACAGAAATAAAAACCTAAGAGAGTGGCGTACTCTTATAGGGATTTACTGTACCTAAACAATATATTCAGTATAACAGGCATTCAAAGAAAAATAAGAAAAATGTAAAAAATGGAACATCAAATTTCACTGGAATGTGTTTCTTATATATACATTACCAAAAACAAAATAGTGTAGTAAATATAAAAGTCTATTAATCCTTTATGTAAAAGCTAGAAGTCCTTACATCAAAAAAAAAAAAAAAAATACAATGCTACCTCATATTCATAATGTCAGCTCTTCTGTTATAATGTTAATTTTTCATTCTTTTCATTTAGATCAAAAATACCCATAATTACTTAACCCTTTGACATGCTGAAAAAAAAGAAAATAGATGCATCATTTTTTGTATGCAATTCAATTTAGCCCTACTGTTGAATTATCATCCTCCTTTAACTAATGCTCTCACATGAAAATACAAAATAAAGAAATGAGAATACTGTTAATGGGCCTGAATATTCTTACACATCTTTGGAGGATGGCCAGGTATTTTTTGTTATGCTAAATAAATTTCTTTTCAAATCGTTTTTATTGAAAGTTTTTAGTCAATACAAAATTTGAAACATATGGCATTTACACATTGAGACAGGAATAATTACACTCGTAACATATCGATGGCCTTTACTATATTACTCATATACTCCTCCATAGGCCACCTCCCCCTCCCCGGGTGCCCCAACTGGAATCATTCTGTGCCCCGAAAGGGTGGAGGCCCCAGGCCGGATTTCTATGCAAACACCATTTTTACATAAGACATCGATAATGTAACATCCCTTTTGGTTTGATATTGAACAGCACAATTTACATAAAAGTTGCAGTGTATAAACAGAGGAGAAGAACAAGGAAAAAAGAATAGGACAAAAGAAAACTGAAAAGATGAAAGAAAGGAAAGATAATGACACCACTCAGCATCTCATCGAATAGTCCTCATATTACCTAGGAAATACGCTTGTCCAGCAACTCCAGTTCTGGAACACCACCTGCACTGAATCCATGTTACATGCTAACAGGAACTCGTACCTAGCTATTGTTTGTACTTTCTGTATAACTGCTGAAACCTGCGGTGTCTTATTCCTTTTCCAGAGAGATGCTATCTGTACACGGGCTGCTGTTAAGATGTGTATTATTATATAGTGACATTTTTCAGGGACTTTTTCCAATCATAGATGTAGGAGTGCCAGACCCGGACCCGGGGGGATCCGGACTCCCACTACCCTATTAATCAAGAAGAAAACTTCCTTCTAGTAGTCACGAAGTCCCTGACACGTCCAAAATATGTCATATAGAGTACCTGTGCCACCGCAGTCCCTCCAGAAATTGGGAGCTGAATGCGGAAACATTTTCTTAATCTTAGTGGGGACCATATAACTTCTAAGAGCAATTTTCAGGTAGTTGTCCCAATAGTCTTCACACCTGGATGCTTTGAACGTAATTTGCCTGGCTCGTTTCCATTCTAAAATACTAATTTTTCCATCTAAGTCTCTTTCCCAAGCTAACATAGGGGCTGTTTTGTTGCAGGTGATAGATCTTGGAGATGCCCCCCCTTTTGTAGGGCCCCCACCTGTATCGTCTCCCATGTATCGCCCAATACCTCTGTAGTGTTAATATTTTGGTTTATTAATAAGTGTTTTATTTGTAATGTCTCATAAAGGTTATATTTTGGCTCGTCCAGTTCAATGTCCTTAATGTAGTGAACATTGTAGTTTACCCATTTTTGCACTCTAACGTTTGGAATGATGTGCTCAATGACCCCTATTGGAGTGAGTATTCGTGATTTAGTGCTTCCTATGTTGGGCCTACTGTGGATAGCTCTCCAAGCTTGAATGGAAGCCTGAATCGCTGGGAGGTCTGAAGTTTTTATTGGGAATTCTGTTCTACAAGCAGTAGTAGTGAAGAAAGGTCTTTATTTTCTACTGATGCTCTCTCTATAGTTACCCAAAGTTTGTCCATTGCGGCGTTGCACCAGGCATGAAGTTGATCTATCAATGCTGCCCTATGGTAGTTTTCTAGGTCCGGGAGCCCCGCTCCCCCATTATGGTGGAAAATGCCAGTTTAGGCACACCACCCCGCCAGATGTAGTTCCTGAGAGCAACATTAAGTTTGTGAAAAAATGTATGAGGGAGTAAGATGGAAATAGTCCTAAATGGGTACAAAATTTTTGGCAGTACTAGCATCTTATAAGCTGCAATTCGACCCAGCCAGTTTAACTCGAATTTGGCTATGCGTATCAAGTCCTGGGAGAGCGTCTGTAAAAGTGGCATGAAGTTTGCTTTATATGTCTCTGTGGACGGGGATGCTAAAGTTATACCTAAGTATGGGAGCCTTCCCCTTGTCCATGTGAATTTAAATTGTGCTTGAAGATCTGTAAGTTTACGTCTGGGAATATTTAAAGGGAGGATAAGCAAATTTGTGGGGTTCAGCTTATAGTAGGAGACACTACTGAATTCTTCCTCCTGCACTGCCACCAGGGAAGACTCCGGATTGGTTAGCGACAACACAACATTGTCGGCGAACAATCCAATTTTATGTTGGTGGCCCTTTATTGGAATTCCGGTGATAGTAGTTTTTTGCCTAATTACTTCTGCTAGGGGTTCCATCACCAGCATGAAAATCAAAGGAGATAAGGGGCACCCCTGCCGCATTCCATTTGTAATGTGAAAAAATGAAGATAACGCGCTAGTGGTGAAGATATTTGCTGAGGGAGAAGTGTACAGAGCAGATATTCCCGATAGGGCAAAGCCCAGTAGGCCAAAACTGCGCAAGCCCGCTTGCAGATAACCCCAGTGCACTCGTTTAATGCCTTCTCTGAGTCAAGGGCGAGGAACACCGCAGGGGTCCCCCGCCGCTCGACTATGTGCAGAAGATTCAGCATCCACCGAGTGCAATCTGGGGAAAGTCTGCCCAGCACAAATCCCACCTGATCTGGTTTGATAAGTTTTGGGGTAACCTTCGCCAACCTATTGGCTAGTACTTTTGCATACATTTTTAAATTGCGACAAAAGGTACTCCCCCAGTACATATAGCGGGACTTTAAAGGCAGTACAATGGAATTATAGAAGAAATGCAGTTTATTACAAAAAAAGAAGGAACACAGGGTTACAGACATACATTGAATCACATATATCAATAAAATCATCAAGGCAAGGACTATTACACTCCAGAATTTGTACATGAAAAGGTGTGGTTCATGTGTGGAGATGAAATCTTCATGGGTGGAGGCCCGACATGTTTTCATCCCGAAACATGTCAGGCCTCCACCCATGAAGAACCACACCTTTTCATGTACAAATTCTGGAGTGTAATAGTCCTTGCCTTGATGATTTTATTGATATATGTGATTCAATGTATGTCTGTAACCCTGTGTTCCTTCTTTTTTTGTAATAAACTGCATTTCTTCTATAATTCCATTGTATTGCCTTTAAAGTCCCGCTATATGTACTGGGGGAGTACCTTTTGTCGCTATTCGAATGGGATGTTGGCAGACCCTTTTGATAAGGTTGGGGTTACCTCTATTGTACATTTTTAAATCAGAATTTAGTAAGGATATAGGGCGGAAATTTTGTGGGTTGTCCGGAGTCTTCCCTGGCTTAGGCAACGTGACTATTGTAGCCTGCAACATTTCCATAGGTGTTGATGTATTCATAGCCATGGAATTAAACAGAACTGTCATATACGGGATTAATTCTGTGGAATATGCTTTGTAATATTCAGAGGTAAAGTCGTCTGTTCCTGGCGCTTTATTATTTGGCATTGCTTTAACCCATTCAGATCTGCGCTATTGCCGAAGTACGGCTCCAGCGCGGATCTGAATTGCCGGGTGGATGTCCATGGATGTCCTGGCCATGTGCGCACTCACAGGCAGCAGCGGCACCTGTAAAATTTCAAAATACATGTTACGCTACCTGCCGTCGTGACTTTGTCTGGAGTCAACTCTTGTTGACTGCAAACGAAGCCACGACGGCAGGTGGCGTAACATGTAGAGGCAGAGCCTGGCGGTGGTATCCTGTAACTTATGTGAAATCATCCTTTACTTGTTTTTATGCTGTTGAAATTTTAATAAAATGTGAGTAGTTTTCCAAAGGGGCAGCATGGTTTATTCATAAGTTGCTGTACATATTGCACTATGAAACTTTCTTTATTTTTCATGCTTACCTGGGAGCCATGGTTGAATTTTTAATTATTTATACCAGTGAAGTTTCCCGCACCAAGAGAGTTTATGTTGAAGTTTTTCCTGCACTAAGTGTTTCTATATTGGAAGGAACTTTTTCTTAAAACCTGTGCGGTTAGCACCAGGTTATTTATCTCTCTGATGCGATCAGCATCGCTATCCTAGCATCTGTGCGATTAGCACATTTTGACATCTTGAAATTGATGCGATTAGCATTTATGGTTTTATACTTTGTGCGATTAGCACTTTGATTTCATTTATTAAGTGCGGTTAGCACTCCTTGGTTTGTTTAAAGTGGCCTTGTTCCAACAAGAGAAAGAGTTATACCATAAGCCTGATTTGACCCGAGTGGGGGTCGCCAATTAAGGTGAGAGTCCATTTCACCTGGTGGAGGGAGCACCTTGCACTTTGCTAGCTTGGTATTTGCACATTTGATAAGAGTGCATTTAGGCTGCTTAGTAGCCATAACATGGGTCTCATGTACGCAAATAACGTCTCCCGGAGATTTTTGGCTTCTTGCCAGAGAGCGTTCCTTTTATAAGGACTATTCAGTCCATTAGCATTCAACGAGATTATTTTAACTACCATTTTGTGGTAAGAGGATGAAGGAAATCATTGAGATATTACCTTTCTGAGGGGAGATGGGTTGAGGTACCTGTATTCCAGGATTCGTCTTGTTGTGCTTCAGTATTAAGTGGTGGTGATGCTTGTTTCTTCCAACTTGCATATAATTTGGGTTTAGAGGTAGTTCAGTGGTGTCTGCATACTGCGTTAAACAAAGAAAATAAGAGCTGAAAGAGAAAAAGTTAACATATAACAAAGAACCAGTCATTGTAGAGCAGTTGTCACTGCTTTCACAGAAGGGGGTAAAGGCTCAACGGAGCCGCAGGGTTCCCAGTATAGTCTAGCCTGCATCCAGTAGGTAAAAGAGCATATGCTTGATTAGCCAGGTATCTTTTCCCAGTCCATTTTAAGAGCTTTGGGTGGATTTTCTTCTTTATGATCCGCTGCCTTCTACCTGGAGGCCCCATTGCTTTGCTAGCTTCATCCCTTGTTCTACCGTCAGGACTGAGAAGCTTTTGTGTTCCCATGTAACAAGGAGCTTAGCGGGGAAGCCCCACTTGTAGACCACATTGTGATTGCGATATAGTTTGGTAAGGGCCACTAGTTTGCTGCGAGCTTGCATCGTATGTTTAGATAGGTCTGTGAAAAGGGTGGAGTTCCGGAGTATGGTTCAGGTAGCCTCCTTAATGTTGAAAAAGTGGATCCTTGCAATATCGCGGGGCACGTTGTCTGGCAGAAGTGCAGGTTTAGGGAGTCTGTGTGCTCTGTCCACCGTAATTTCTCCTATAGGTGCGTCGGGTAAGAGGTCCGCTATAAACCGCTGTATGTAGTCATGCAACTCTGAGGGGGGGACTTTTTCCGCTACCCCTCTGAACTTCACATTATTCCGTCTTGAGCGGTCCTCTAAATCCGCTAATTTTAATTTCATTGCTGTCAATTCATCTTCTGCGTCATTGTGGGCATCTACCAACTCATTATGAGCTACTGCGAAGTCGCCCATTTTATCTTCAATATGGTGTACTCTGTCCCTTATGTCCTCCACCTCCCTTTTAATCTGTGTGACTATAGATAGCATGTCCCTATGTAGGGAGCCTCTTAATGACACCAACATGTCCTTCAATGTTTTATCAGATAGGGGTTGCCCCACTGTAGGGTAATCGTCTATGCATTCAATGAACTCTCTTGTAGAATCATCAAAAGAGTCTATTGTGCCCCTCTCACCTGCTGCTTGGTGATTTGGTGACTTCTTAGCCCTGGATTTCACTGGGCTGTTGCTTGGAGAGCACACAGGGGATGAACGGTTGCTGCCTCCAGAGCCCGCTCCGTGCGCGGTGCTCTGTAGGGAGGGAGAGCGCACCTGCTCTCCTCCTGCGCCATCTTTAGTAGGCTGCATTCCCGCCGCGCCAAAGTAATTAGTCAGCTTAAGGGGTATAGAGAGTGGCTTGCGCTTCCCCATGGTGTCAGTCGGGTCTGCACTGACTAAGGAGCTGTCACAGGCTCTTTTCGCTGGGTTTAGCCTCACTAATCTGGCCGGGAACCGCTGCACCATCCGGGAGCTCTCTCCTCACGCGGCCATCTTTCTCGGCTGCCAGCTCCGCTCCCCGCTAAATAATAATTGAAGATTTTCTGCGAATCAACAAATATATAAATTACAGTAGACTATACATTGCTTAAAATTTTGTCTGAGAAGGTGCGGACGTGCGGGAGCGCCTGGATGGCCATCTAACCAGGAGCTCCGCACCTTCCCCAGTCATCGGCGCCCCTGGCTCATGCAGAAGCACCGCAGGATGGACAGGACAGCTAAACCCCCAAGACCCCAGGCAGCCGAGGATACCCCGGGTCCAGTCCACCAGCGAGCCCTCAGCCCGCCAGCCACTCTGATCTTTTGAGCCGGGTGTACCAACATGGCCGCGGCCTAGTTTCCGATTGGAGCCACAGACGGCCTCAGCTTCAACCCAGGATGAGCAGAGAAGGGGTGGACAAGTGTGCCTAGACCCCCAAAGCAGGGGACCACAGGAGAACTGTATCTACCAGCTCACCCCGGCCTCCCACCGCCCATTCCAGCAGCCGCTGGGTGGACCAGGATGGCCACCGGAGCGGCCTAACAGGAGACCTGTGCACCAGGAAACCAGAGAAGTGCCTTAGTGCCTTTAGGCAACTCTTAAGAGGGAGGCTTAACTCCCAAGGGTCACAATTTTCGCTTCTGGGACCTCTTCTCTTCCTAAGACACTTGGGAACCCCCCTCCCCCCCAAAGAG
Organism: Glandirana rugosa; assembly: GCA_018402905.1. Classification (NCBI taxonomy): domain Eukaryota; kingdom Metazoa; phylum Chordata; class Amphibia; order Anura; family Ranidae; genus Glandirana; species Glandirana rugosa. The sequence goes on along the minus strand of BLSH010151023.1, from coordinate 70,884 downwards.
GGGCTATCCAGGCCGACCCCTCTGATATGGCCACCGATGGGGCTCATCCACAAGCTAAAGCTCAGGAGGTACACATGGAACACAGGTCAGTTTTAACCTTCACACCGGGTTCCAATCTTTCTTTCGTTTCAAATCTTTTTATTGAAAATTTTAAGAGTAACAAGATAAATGGATACTAAGACCAAATGTCAGATACATGAATAAACTTCCAACAAAGCATACATATATAAATGCGTCCAGGCCTATAAAACGGGATATTAGTTGAAAAAGAATGTATATGGTAGAACATTGACTGAGGAACATCAGAGAAGGAACTCATCTAATTGACAGAGAAGAGCAAATAATAAAGGGAGGTGCAATACCAAAGCTATATTGATAACTCTCAGGCAGGAGAAAGCCCGCCCTCTCCCCGGTCACCCCAGTTGGGAACAAACTGTGACCAGGGGGACAGGCAGTATCCCCCCTACCCTCGGAATCCCTGAAACAGACGAGACTTAAAGGAAATAATCTCGGAAAAAGTCTTGTAAACTGTACTAACTCAGGCCAATGATCCCTGTCTAATAGACCTCTTAGTGAAGGTTTTTAGATACCCCCTTTGTCCACCTAGATATGGAAGGGAGAAGCAATCTCTGTAACAAATATACCCTATCAGACAAATGGAGATTGAGATAGAGTCTGACTAAGAGATAACAAGAACAAGGTAACTTAAAGAGGAAAAGAAAGTAAAATGGGGGACAAGGAAAAGAAGAATTGGACACCAGAAAAGCTAAATAAGGGGGTAGAAGGAGGTCATCCTGGTAATTTTAAGTAATTCCTCCAAGGTTACCAAACTAGATCAAATTTAGGGGAGGTATCTAGGATGTAGCTGGCCAGCTTTTCTTGCACCATTATCCATGATACCTTCCTTACAGCTTCAGAGAAAGATACTGACGGGCGTTTCCATGATCTAGCAATTGTAATCTTGGCCCCCAGAAATAAGATGGATGAGCTTATATAACGGTTTGGACAAACCTTCAGATTTAGAGTTAAGAAGAGCTATTTCTGGGCATTGGGGGATTGGGATGCCCGAGATCCAACGGATCAGGTGGAAAAATTTGTTCCAGAAACTTCTCAGGTGGGGACATTCCCACCACACATGAAGGAAAGTGCCCACGTGCTTGCAACCCCTAAAACAGAGGTTGGAGGCATTAGGGAATATTGCTGCTAATCTGGAAGGAACTAAGTACCACCTGATAAAAACTTTCAAATTGGCTTCCTTCAAAACGATATTAGCGATCCCTTTAAAGCAACGAGAGAATAATGAAGACCATTTGTCATCATCCCATTCCACCTTAAGATCTCTTTTCCATTGAACCACGTGCTGAGCTCTGGACGAATCCTCCACCAGAGCAGCGTAGACCAAGGAGACACCGCCTCTCGGTTCCACAGTTCCCGAGCACCACTGTTCGTATGGGGTTATACACGAGTGATCTTTCCTGGAGTTCCACCATGTAGTCACGAAGTGGTGTATATGGAAGAAACAAAATTTTTCAGAGAGTGGCATCTCTAGCTTATTAATGAAATGAGATAGCGTCAAAGGTCCGGACAGTGATAAGAAATGACCTATACAATATAACCCCTTGTCCGTCCACCATTTAAAAGCTCTAATGTTTAGACCGGGTGGGCACTGAGGGTTATGAATAGGTGGGTGAGTGGACGAAGAGTGGAGATTAGGTTGGGAGACTTAATAACTAAGTCGCATAGGGCCATAGAGTGGGACAAAGTAGGAGATAGTATAGGGGGTCTCGATTTAAAAGGGGCACTTAGCAGGAAGTCTATGGTATTATGAGGAACTGCCTGTCTTTCTATTTTAACCCAGCCTGGAGCAATCCCTCTAGAAAAACCGATTGAGAATTGGGCCAGTTGTGCCGCCTGATAGTATTTAAAAAGATGCGGGAGACCTAGGCCCCCTTGATTACGTCTCCTATAGAGCACCTTAGCTGAGCATCTAAAACCTTTACAGGCCTATATGAATTTCAGTATCAGGGATTGTAGTTTTTGCAGGTCAGACTTCCTCACTGGAATGGGAAGAGCCCTGAAAAAATAAAGAATCCTGGGGAGGAGAGTCATCTTGATCTGCCCAACCAAGATAGACCCTCCCGATCTCAGCTAGAAATGTCCTGTGCTAATTTCTTTAAGAGAGGGGGGGTACTTGGCTTCAAATAATTTGTTGATGTTGGCTGCCAGACTGACCCCCAAGTAGGGGATTTGGGAATAATTCCAGCTAAATTTATATAGGTCCTTTAGGCGAAGAACAATGTGTTCAGGCAAAGAAATATTTAATGCTGCTGATTTGGACCAATTTACACAGAGACCAGAGATTTCACCAAAAAGTTGGAGTAGTTGTATAACCTTAGGGGTAGAAGTGATGGGGGATGAGATGAACAACAGCAAATCGTCCGCAAAAAGCGCGGATTTGTGTGTGTATGGTCCACAGTCGATCCCTTGGATGTCTGGGTTATCTCTTATGGCGATGGCCAAAGACTCCATCGTGATTGCGAAAATTAAAGGGGATAGAGGGCATCCCTGTCTAGTGCCTCGGAAGATAGGGAAAGGATCAGAGTAAAAATTATGTAATTTGACTTGGGCGTTAGGGTTCGAGTATAGGGCTTTTAGGATTTGGGTAAATCTAGGACCAAAGCCCCATCTCTTTAAGACTTCGAAAAGGTAAGACCAGTTTACCGTGTCAAAGGCTTTTTGCAGGTCGACAGATAAGATATAGCCTTCCCGCGCAAGGCTTCTATCCCAGTTTGAATTAAGTAACGACACAATATCCACTGCTCTGCGGTTCTGGTCAGGACCTTGCCTGCCCGGGATGAAGTCTACTTGATCTTTATGAATGTATTGGCTTATGAATTTAGAAAGGCTATTAGCTAAAATTTTTGTCATGATTTTGAGGTCATTATTTATCAAAGAGATGGGTCTGTAATTGCTAACATCCGAATGATCCTTTCCAGGTTTGGGGATAACCGCAACAAATGCTCTATTGTCATCGCTTTTTAGGACTGTGTCAGTTCTTAGAGAGTTGAAAAATTTTGTTAGGAAGGGCGTAAGGACTGGGCCAAAGGTTTTGTAATAGCCCGAGGAAAATCCGTCCAGTCCAGGGGCTGAGCCTTTCTTAAGATTTTTAATCACCTCCATGACCTCCGCCTCGTTAAAGGGGGATTGTAGAGAAGCCGCGTGATCTGCCAACAGATTAGGGAGTGTGATGGAGTTCAGAAAGGCTTCGAGGGAAGAAGGGGGAGCTGCTTGGCCCTTTTCATAAAGTTTAGCGTAGAAATTTTGAAAAGAGGACATAATCCGTTTCGGGTTCTGGGTTAGAGTGCCCGAATGATCCCTAATCTTAGGGAAGGAAAATAAGTGACACCTGGGGTACAGTCTGGCAGCCAATTTGGGACCTATATGGTCTCTTTGCAGATACGTATGAGCTCTGGACCATTGAATTTGTTTCTCAGCTTTAGTAGTGAGGGCGAGGTTCAGGGCTAATCTACCCGCAGTTGGGACCAAAAATGATGGGTCAGATTCTTTTTGTGAGTTCTAGCGAGTAGAGTTGAGCGAACTTCTAGAAGTCTGGGTTCTGCTGGTTCTGCCGAACTTCGGGACAAAGTCCGGGTTCGGGTCCGGACAGAACCCGAACTTTGTCCCGGACCCCGAACCCCATTGAAATCAATGAGGACACGGACTTTTAGGCACAAAAATGGCTGTAAAATAGTCCTGGAAAGTCCCAGAGGTCTGCAAAAGGAAGGAAATGGGGGTAAATGTGGGACAAGTGACCTACAAAGAAATGGGGACAGGGAAATAACTTTAAATATTTTTAAAAAAATAAAAACATTAAAAAAAACAAAAATGGAAGTGAATGTGGATCATCTTCAAACTGGGTCTGAAAAGTATTAATTAATGGTAGAAGCCATATAACTGTTCTAAAATCATCTTCAAACTGTGTCAAAAAAAGTATAAATTAGCCGGGAGAACCCATATCACTGTTCTGCACACATCTGGAAACTGTGTGTGTCACTTTAAATGAAACCGGGAATAACTGAACATCTGTTCTGCAAACATCTTTAAAGTCTGTGTGTCACTTTAAATGAAACTGGGAATAACTGAACATCTGTTCTGCAAACATCTTTAAAGTCTGTGTGTCACTTTAAAAATAGCCGCTAATAACTGAACCTCTGTTCTTCACACATCTGCAAAGTCTGTGTGTCACTTTAAAAATAGCCGCTAATAACTGAACATCTGTTCTTCACACATCTGCAAAGTCTGTGTGTCACTTTAAAAATAGCCGATAAAAATTTCACTGTGTGTC
>BLSH010151023.1:46696-66529 GCA_018402905.1 Glandirana rugosa | reverse complement strand
CTGTGTGTCACTTTAAAAATAGCCGCTAATAACTGAACATCTGTTCTTCACACATCTGCAAAGTCTGTGTGTCACTTTAAAAATAGCCGCTAATAACTGAACATCTGTTCTTCACACATCTGCAAAGTCTGTGTGAAACTACAGCATAGAGAAGCACAGGTATATGGTTTCGCTCTGCTAGAGTTTTAAACCCAGTTTGCAGATGTTTGCAGAACAGTGATATGATATCACTGTTCTTCAAACATCTGGAAACTGTGTGTGAAGAGCGAAACCATATGCCTGTTCTTCTCTATGCTGTAGTTTCACACACAGATTGCAGATGTTTGAAGAACAGTGATATCATATCACTGTTCTTCAAACATCTGCAAACTGTGTGTGAAGAGCGAAACCATATGCCTGTTCTTCTCTATGCTGTAGTTTCACACACAGATTCCAAATGTTCACAGAACAGGTGTATGGTTCCTACCGGTTTTAGGTAAAGTGTTCTAAACTGTTTCCAGATGTTTGAAGAACAGGTGTATGGTTCCTCCTGGTTTTAGGTAAAGTGTTCTAAACAGTTTACAGATGTGTGCAGAACAGATGTTCACTTATTCCCGGTTATATTTAAAGTGACACACAGACTTTAAAGATGTTTGTAGAACAGATGTTCACTTACTCCCGGTTATATTTGAAGTGACACACAGACTTTAAAGATGTTTGCAGAACAGATGTTCACTTATTCCCGGTTTCATTTAAAGTGACACACACATTTGTCCAGATGTTTGCAGAACAGTGACATGGGTTCTGCCGGCTTATTTATACTTTTTTGACACAGTTTGAAGATGATTTTAGAACAGTTATATGGCTTCTACCGTTAATTAATACTTTTCAGACCCAGTTTGAAGATGATCCACATTCACCTCCATTTTTGCTTTTTTTATGTTTTTATTTTTTTAAAGATATTTAAAGTAATTTCCCTGTCCCCATTTCTTTGTAGGGCACGTGTCCCACCCTTACCCCCATTTCCATCCTTTTGCAGACCTCTAGGACCTTCCAGGACTTTTTTACAGCCATTTTCAGAACTTTTAATAAAATTACCAGAACCCCAGACCCGAACCCGGACTTTTTTTGAAAAGTCCGGGTCCCGAACACCCCAAAGTTCGGCACGGACCCGAACTTTACAGTCCGGGTTCGCTCAACTCTACTAGCGAGGTCTTGAAATCTCCCTTCCAACTTTTCAATCTCTATCTTCCTCTCCCTTTTTAACCTGGCTGATAATTGGATAAGAATTCCCCTCATAACCCCTTTATGAGCTGCCCACAGTATCGGTGGGGAAACTTCCCTGTGTCATTTCTGTAAAAATAATCTTTAAACTCTTTTTCTAACATTAAACAGTGCACCGGGTTATTATGGAGAGATTAGTTTAGGCGCCAGTGGGAATTCTTCACCCCATCCGGTTCGACTTTGATTTGTACTATTACTATTGAGTGGTCGGACAAGGGAGAATCCCTAATGGATGATCTAAGGATTAAGGGGGATAACGAGGCTAGGAAAAAATGTGATCTATTTGTGCCATACTCCTGTGAGGTGCTGAGTAGTGGGTATAGTCCCTCACTTTAGGGTTCAATTCCCTCCAGATATCTATAAAACCAATGGAAAAAAGGAGTCTGGCAAGCTTAAGACTATGTTTCGGAGGCCGGAGAAGGCGGGGTGGGCCTGACTTATCAAGCATGGGATCGAGGGCCAAATTCGAGTCCCCACCCAGTATTACCTTCCCCTTGAGAAGGGGCAGGATACGATTAAATAGCTCCTGGAAGAATTTATATTGGCCGGAGTTTGGAGCGTAGTAGGACACTAGGGAATATAGCACTCCCCCTATGGACCCTTTCAGAAGAATAAATCTCCCCTCTGGGTCCCTAACTTCCTCCATGAGGGAAAAGTTCAAGTGCTTGGTGAAAAATATTCCTACACCCCTTTTCTTATAGAGTGCGTTTGCAAGAAAAAATTGTGGATACCTTGAATGAATATATTTAGGGACACATTGTTTTGGGAAGTGGGTTTCTTGAAGCATGAGAATATCTAGGTGCTGGGATTGGGCATGATTGAAGTATTTTTTCCGCTTTACAGGGGAATTAAGGCCCTGAACATTGTTAGATGCCACTCTCAGGGAAGAAGACGAATTAGCCGACATGGGAACTATGGAAGCATTGATCTACAAACCACATGAGTGAAGGACTCACCCAGACCACCACGGGTACCGAGAGGGGCCTGACCAACCAATTAGCTGAGATGCTGATCCGAGAAAGTCTTCTACGAGGTAGCTTATCCTGGTGTCCAAAAGAGAAAGAAAAGAGCAAAAACACAACAACATGGTAAGACAAGCGAATTAGAAGAAAGTCAAAAGCACACAACAAAAGGGGGGAGTGACAAAAACTAGCCGCGAGACTCCCCAGGTTCCTGGGAGTGATGAGATTAGGGAGTCCCCTCACTATCAGGAAAGAGGACAAAAGTGTCTGTCCAAACGGCAGACCTACATCTGGCCAAGGGAATCCCATTAAGAGCTTCCCAAAGTCAGAGGGAGGAGCATGGCCTCCTCCCCGGTCACTTCTCCAGAGCCAGAATGGAGGTTGAACTGGAGGCTTATCCATAAGTAACTCAATAACCTGGATCTAAGAATATAGTCAGGTCAACTCCCCCAGGGGCTCCCGGCCGGATAAGTCAGGGCCCCTGGCGCTGACCTAACGGGATCAGCAGGCTTGTCCACCCCGAGTCCACGGTCCATAGATCAATAGGACCAAGGGGGAGTAACCGGGAACAATAAATCTCAGCAAAATAAACCTGTAACGTGTTATGTGAAACCCGTAAAAAGAAAAGTAAATAAAACATTGGGATCAGCCCCTGGCCGGCTCCCATCCCTCATCCACCCGAAGAGCCGAGCCCAGGGTAGGGGAGGAATGCAAGCCGACCCCCGACCACCCCATGAAAAATATAAAAGAGAAAAGTCTTTAAACAGTATTCTTCCACCGATTAATAGTCACCCTCAGTGAGGATTGTCATTATTCAGAGATCTATGAAAATAGAAAACTGACAGGACCAAATTGGGAATCAGAGACAAGGAAAACAAAGCAAACATCAAGGAGGGTGAGAGTCCTTTGCCCTCTTCTGTTGCTGCTTCTGCCACATTGGAAGGACAGGGCTCTGAAGGGAGGGTCTCTTGGAGGGGCCCATGTTCTTATGGTGAGAGGCTGTAGTGGGGTCCAGCGATATGAAGTTAAGCTTGATCATCAGCTGTTCACCTTCTTGGAACGAGAAAAAAACACATTTTTTGCTTTGGAAAATAAAAGTTAGATGAAAGGGGAAAGACCACCAGTATTTGATGGAAGATTTATTAAGAATTTCCAGGAGGGGTTTCAGGGTTCTTCTTTTTTGTATAGTGGATGGAGATAAGTTGGCAAAGACCTGGACAGAGTGCCCACGAATAGAAAGGTTGGGGTTGGATCTAGAGATCTTCATGACCTCCTCTTTGACTCCATAAAAATGAGGTTTTACCACAATGTCTCTAGGAAGGCCGTCCGACCTCGGTGGCTGAAGGACTCTATGGGCCCTATCCAGTTCCAAACGGTGCTCCGGGATACCCGGGATGATTTCTTTGATAAAATCGCTCACTACTGCATGCACATCTGTGATGGCCTCAGGAATCCCTCTGATTCGAAAGTTGTATCATCTGAAGCGATTCTCCAGATCGTCTATTTTGGAAAGAGCCGAATCCATTTGATCCTGAAGATCTTGAATACGTGTAGTGTTTTGATTGATTCTTATGACTGATTGGTCCGTCTTCTGTTCTATTACGTCTATTCTGGTTCCCAAGCCCTGAAGATCAGCCTGGATAACAGAGGTTATTTGCGAGGCTGTTTGGGCAAGGCCTTTAGAAAGCATTTTGGAAAATACCTCCATCATCATCTGAAAGTTCCAATGAGGTATCAGGGCTTGGGGGGTAGACGGGTCCAAATGTGGGCTAACCGGACTCTGTTCCTTAAGGGGTGTTGTAATGAGCTCATCAAGTGTCCGCTCCAGAAGCTAAATTGTAGAGGCCTGGGAGAGGATTTGAGCAGAGGGCAGAGTACCCGGGGCAGCCCTGGGGATGGAAGGATTTGGGAACCTCCATCTGAACCTGCCTCCATCTCCTCAATGGTCACGTGGTTAGGCCGAGTACCTGTAGCCCCCTGAGGGCCTTTAGAAGCTGGGGCATCAAAGCCAGGTTGACGGGATAGATCCCGTCTGACCGCTCCTGACTGCATATTGCAAGGGATAGGTGTGCTATTGAGAGGGTAGTGAAAGGGTGACCCCCTCCGCCTAGAAGATCTAATATTAGTGTGTTGAATGTCTCTAAACCCAAATTTGAGGGAGGGTGAATACATAGACAGATAACTGGAGTATGGAATGGAGATTTCACTGCTGGTGAAGGCTAAAAAGTTCTCAAAGCTTAGGTGGATAGGATGGAAAATGAGTAACAATCCAAAAAGCAGAGTCTGTACTGTGCTGCTGAATTGGGCCTGGTCTGCAGGCTCAGCTGTTATGACTCCCCCTTATAAATCTATCCTCCAGTCCTGCTGTTGTGGGATTCCTGGGTTCTCTAGAAGACTTCTGAGGAGATTAAAGTAATATTTAAGGCCCCAAGTGTGGTCCCCCAGAGGCTCCTAAGTGAAATAGTTGCTGCCGTAATTATGCTCTGTGAGCCACCGAGAGGTTAGGCCCAAGCCGCGGCCTCAATTTGAGATGAGCGGCCGGGCGCGGAGAACGTGGCTCAAATCCAGCGGTTGTTTCAGACCCAGAGCGATCCCACTGCTCACCTCCACCTCCTCACCCTATGAGAGGGTCGGCCTTGCTCCACAGCTCGCTTCAAAGGGCTCCTGAGGACCGGGGAAGAGCGGAGCTCCTGGCTCCAGCAGCCGCCATAGGAGCTCCGCGCATGCGCACTCCGGGTTCCAATCTTTCTACACATCATCCTCTATCTATAGCTCAAGCCTCAATGGAGTCACTGATTCACCACACAATGGAGGACTTTCCAGTAACGCCGGTGGGCCACTTCTCCTCTATCCAGCCAGAGGTCCATAATCTTAGTCCTCCAACTCAAGATCCCCCGCATTAACACAGCAGACTTGTTCCTTAAATTTTCAAACCTGCTGGAAAGAGGCCTGGCGAATATGGCCACGAAGATTACAGGGGACATAAAAGCAGACTTCCACAATTTAGGCTCCAGAATGCAAGCCATTGAACAAAAATGGGACATTGCCTTTTCCAGAACCAACCAAAATTCAGCCCATATTCAAGTCCTGCAAGACCAACTGGACACTGCCCTAGCAAGAATCGATGATCTCGAAAACAGATCTAGACAATACAACTTCAGGATCAGGGGCCTTCTGGAATCTGTCACAGAAGTCATACCCACTTTCCAGGACCTGATTCAATCCTTGATCCCCAATGTACCAAAACATAGGCTGGTGCTGGATAGGGCCCATAAAGCCTTGAGCCCCCCTAGGAAAGATGGATCCCCCAGGAACATAATAGTTAAACCACATTTATATGCCATCAAAGAAGAAATTATGAGAGCGTCTCGGACCAACCCCACTATTTCCTGCAGATCTTTGTAGACCTGTCGCCTACTACTATTCAAAGGAGGAGAGCCCTTAAACCACTCCTCCAAGTACTCCAACAGAAAGATCTCAAGTACTGGTGGGCTTTCCCTTTTGGTGTCAAATTCATCCATCAAGCCTCCTGGAATGGGAAAAACTCCTTCTAAGTCTGAAACTTATCTCTCAAGAAGCCCCAATGGATATGGCCGACCCGGCTGGCACCCACGCGAAGAGACCCCTTTCTGCAAGCCCAGTTTCCCCACTCTGAACCAAGTCACAGAGCAAGAAATCTAAAGACAATAGGCCACCTTAGCTCCCTTCCTAGGTGTGTTTGGACTGCGCCCTTCTTTGCTTGGTTCAGGCTTTTCCTAGAGTAATGGAAAAGTACTTTTATAGACTCACGTAAAGGCCTAAAAATTGTGAATACTTAGTTCCTCTTCCAGGTTCTTAAATGCTCGGAAGGTTTTTGAATTGGTTCATACTCAGGTTTCGCTTTCTTTCTCTGAACTGTCAAGGGACATTTTAGTTTAGCGATTAGCTCAGAATTGGGCCTCAACTGTTATTTGCCCACAATTTAAGGTTGTGAGTCCCTACCCACCTGCCTGGAGCTTCAGGTGTCCCTTCTTAGAACAGGCTGTTGGGTACTGTGGTTACTCATTTTATACTCGTCTGTTCTGGTTACAGTTACTTATTGAGATGAGCCGGGGAATGGCCTGGCTGGGGGGGTCCCCATGCGCCTCCACTTACCCCTGGGACTTCCTCAGAACTCCTTGGGATAAGTTGTCTGCCATGGGTCAGACAGTTTCCCATACCATATTTTAGGTTATGGCTTTCTTCCCTCTCCAGAGGGCAGGGATCGTGGGTCGAAGGGGGCACTTAACCCCTCAGACACCACCCCCACTAGCTTTCTATAGGATTAATTGTTTAAGTCATTGCATCTCTTCTCTGTCTGCCACTTTCTCTCTCCTTTCTATTTGATAAAGCACCCAACTTTTATTTCTGTTATTGCTGACCTCAGGTTCGTTGGATTTGAGCCACGGTTCCCGGATGTTCCCGAGCCCCTCCTCTCCTCGATGGGGGATACAAGGTTTAAGGTGAGTGATGTTGTTGGCACGAGCTGTGCTACCTGCAGGCCCCATGGCTGATGACACCCAGAGACACCTTAATATAGCCACTCATAATGCTCAAGGCCTCAACCCCCCTGTAAAAAGGAGGGAAGTTTTTGATCATTACAAATCCCTCAAACTAGGAGACCCACTTCTCATTACGGTATAGCCCCAAATTTCTTAATGCGCACTACCCCCTTTTCTTTTTAGCTAAAGCAGAAACGAAAACTAAAAGGGTGGCGATTCTAATTTCTAAAACGTGCAGCTTCACCCTCCACATGGAAATTAGAGACCCAGAAGGGAGGTATATCCTAATCAAAGGAACCATAGAAGGAAACTTATACACATTTGTATCTTACTATGCCCCAAACAAAGCTCAACTGAACTTCTTTAAAGCCCTGTTTGAGTCTATCCAACCCCACTTAGAAGGCAGGGTCATTCTAGGCGGAGACTCCAATATCGCCTTTGATCAGGGACTGGACAAATCAAGGCCCCTTGGGGACCAATTGATGCGCCTTAAACTAGGCGCTTCACACACTTAATATGATGGATTGCTGGAGAGAATTCAACCCAACCAAGAGAGACTTTACACACTATTCCTCCCCTCATAACTCTTAAGCACAAATTGACCACCTGCTGGTCCAGACCAATACGATACCCCTAGTAATCAACTCTCAGATAGTTGATATAGCACTCCGATTCCATAGTGCTCCTACAAATCCGCTCTGATCCACATTATGCGAGACAAGCCCACTGGAGACTGAACGAATCATTGCTCTCTGACCCCGTTAAAGCCAATAAGGCCCTCAAGAAATACTTCTTTCTCAATAATGCAGAGGGAACCTCAGCAGAAATTCTCTGGGCAGCCCATAAAGCCTTCATTAGAGGCAAACTAATTCAGATGTCTTCACAAATAAAGAAATAGAGAACTGCTGATCTAGTCAGACTTGAAAAGTCTTGTTCGTCTCTTCAAGCAATGCATAAGACACACCCCTCCATCTAAAATGGTGTGGGCTGTACCTTAAAACAAATGCGCTCACATAGTGCATAATCCGAGTAACTTTATTGAGCACAATAAGACATAAAACACCCCCTTTCAGATGTACACTTACACAATGAATGCAATCAACACACGTAATAAAAGCAAACAGATCAGCCTCGGACACATCCGTCTCACTGCTCCTATGAACCTTAGCAGTGTTCCCAGGTACAGAGAGTCCCAGCTGATGCAGACTGACAGCCGCGTGGTCACAACTGACGCATTTCGTCATCACTTCGTCTGAGGGCGTCCAGCTGATCTGTTTGCTTTTATTATGTGTGTTGATTGCATTCATTGTATAAGTGTACATCTGAAAGGGGGGGTGTTTTATGTCTTACTGTGATCAATAAAGTTACTCGGATTATGCACTATGTGAGCACATTTGTTTTAAGGTACAGCCCATACCATTTTAGATCAGTGATTTTTATGATAAATACACCTGGGAATAGAGCCGTGGAAGGAGGAAGAGAAGTGAGCACAGTTACGAGAGCAACCTGAATGCTTATTGATATCTTGCCTCTGGTGAGTTTTCCCATATAGGGGGGATCTCCCTCCCGATTTTTATCACGTGGTGTGGTGGCGGTCAAGATTTCAGTACAGTTCCGGCCCTTTTGGATGAATTATTCACCAGCTTGTTAATTTGGACTGTTTGGATGGACTGCTAGTGATGATTAGCGCCGCTTGCACCTTATATGTTTATGTACTTGCATTCGTTATATGTGGGGTGAAGTGTGTTATGATCTGTGATATTTAAAGTGGCAGCTATCTTTTGTGCATAGATACTTGGATTTTTTATGAATTTTTTATTCATTGTTATTTTGTGTTATGCTTTACATTAGTATGTGTAGCAATTATTAACATTTACACGTTAGTGTTTTGCATCAAGAGCGCTGATACTAGTAATTTTTGATTTAGATTTATTTACTGGTTGTTAGTTTTTGGAACTTAATATTGCCTTAACGGCTAAAGCAGAAAAAGCCATCCGCTGGAGCGGACAAAAATTCTACACGCAGAATGACAAATTAGGCACAATGTTGGCAGCGAGGCTGTCCCCACGCTGTCGCCAATATACACTACCCAAAATCTGAATCCCGGGTCAGGGCCTTGGTGCCAACCCAACGAAAATCCTAGACACTTTTCATAGATTTTACACAGACCCTTACAGCCCCCCGGTACTGAGTCATAAAGTAACTACCCCAACGTTCCTTGATGATATCCCTATCCCCTCCCTGACAGTAGAGCATAAACACATTTTGGAGGCTACTATCACAGAAGAAGAGGTAATGGGGGTCATCAAGGACTTAAGAAAAGGTTCTGCACCAGGTCCTGATGGGCTGTCTGTGCCATATTATAAGGCCTTTGCTGAGACTCTCTCCCCGTTCCTAACAAAATTCTTTAACTCCAAAACCCAGGGCACTCCTCAGGACCCACAGCTCAACTCTGCCTTTATCACGGTGATACCGAAACCAGATAAAAACCCAGAGGAAGTGGGTAACTACAAGCCAATTTCACTGACAAACAATGACATTAAAATTCTAACAAAAATCCTGGCCAATAGGCTTACTAATTTCATCAATTCTTACATTCAAAAAGATCAGGTAGGCTTCAGCCCGGGGAGGCAGGGTCCGGATCAGATACGCAGAGCAGTAGACCTGATATCCATCTTACAATCTAATTGGGAGGGAGGCTCTAAACAACGAGGCATGGTACTCTCTCTGGACTTGCAGAAGGCCTTTGATTCTGTTTCATGGGCCTACATCTTCATGCTGCTGGAGAGATGGGGATTTGGCCAGTGCTTCATGGACCTTATCAAGGCTCTTTACTCTTCTCCTAATGCCCGCATAAGGCTCCAGGGATATTACTCAAAATCGCTAGACATAGCTAAAGGGACGAGACAGGGTTGTTCCCTTTCTCCACTCATCTTCGCTATTGCCATCGAAATCTTGGCGATCGTGATACGTCAAAATCCAGACATCAAAGGGGTGTCATGTGGCTCTCAGAGTCATAAATGTGGTCTTTTCGCTGATGACATTCCCTTGTTCATTACATCCCCCCACACCTCCCTTCCCAACTTAAACCGCACACTAGACCAATTTGCGGAAATCTCTGGGCTCAAAGTGAACTACTCCAAATCCCATGCAATGAACATATCCTTATCACATGAAACAGTCGCCTTGCTACAAAACTCATTCCCCTTCAAATGGAACTCACTATCAATTAAATATCTGGGCATCAACCTAACGGCTAAGATAGAGGATCTCTACTCTAACAATTTTCCCCCCTTGTACTGCAAAATCAAGGACAACCTGAAATCTTGGTCAAATAGCAAGCTCTCTTGGTTGGGTAGAATCAATGGAATTAAAATGACCCTCATGCCACGGGTGCTCTACCTGTTTCGAGCCCTACCTATAGCAATCAGGAAATATCACCTGAGGACTTTCCAGAGCAAGATTTTAAGATTTGTTTGGGGAAGCTCAGGATACATGTCCCCTCAAACCATCTTATACCGCCATAAGAAAAAGGGTGGCCTAGGACTCCCCATTCTCATTAGATATTACCAAGCAGCAAGATTAGCACAACTTTCCATGGTTTATTCTAGGCACAAGAAACTGGATTGAATCCAGATTGAGAGGCAGGCAGTCCCGAACTATATAATAGATTTCCCTACGGAGCCGCCACAAGCTAATCTCAACACTGAACCCCCAGCGCATACTTTCACAACCTGGACTTCCCTCCAGGGCTAAATATTAAAGCATTCAAGTGGTGGTTGGACAAGAGGCTGTACTGTATAGAGCATGTTTTCACTCCTATGGGACCCATGTCTCTTAGCCACTGTGTAAGCAAACTTGACCTCCCGGTTTCCAAAAGGTTCTGATTCCAACAAATTTTCCATTTCCTCCAGCAAGTCTGCAAAGATAAGTCCCTTCCGCCCAAAATCATGGCGTATGAACCCTGGTGTGGACAGGCCATGGAGAAAAGGGGGGGCACCTCAGTAGTCTACACATCCCTCACCTCACCATCGGCAAAAATCTCTTATATGAACCACTGGGGGGTTGAATTTTCATGGGACTTGGAGACTTGGCACGGTTCTTTTGCTAACTCTTTTCGAGGTATCTTAAATACGGCCCTTATGAAAGCTAGTGTTAAGGTTATCAACAGATGGTACCTCACCCCGTCCAAACTTGCCCACATTTATCCCTCAGTTGATCCTCAATGCTTTGGAGGATGCTCCCTATTGGGAACTATGCCACATATCTGGTGGGAGTGCCCGAGGATACAACAGTTCTGTAGAAAAATATTTAATCTTATTGAGAGGTTGACCAAAACTCAGGTCTCCAGGTCCCCTGAGATAGCTCTTCTTAACACTTACATCCCAAATCTTTCCAAATCTAATAGGAAGTTAGTGCACTTCATCTTGCTTGGGGCCAAGCTTACTATAAAAAAGTCATGGAAACAACCAAAGGTCTCATTTGCAGATACCATACGGAAAGTCTCCTGGATCATGCCTCAAGAGAAGTTATCTAGCATCCTTTCAGACACAACTAAGAGGCTTGAGGACATCTGGGAACCCTGAGCAGCTTACATAGGTATTTCCTTTACCCTGCCCCTGCCCCTGGTCACTGCTGAACCAGACCAACACTAGGTGCTTTCCTGCCTTCCTGCCTTATCTCTCTCTGTTCATCTCCTCTATACTTTCATTTTCTTTTTATACTTCAGTTAGTGTTTCCTATGATATCACTGGTCTGTGGCTGACATAATATCAGTTGAATTTTGATACTTATGAAGTAGGTTACTTACTCCCTATTTTTCCCACGGCTTAACTAATTGGTCTAGATGTGAGTAACCCCTTTATTATCATGCGGGGGAGCGGAACTCCCGCCTCCGGGCACAGCTTGCTCCTACTTTGGGGTGCCTGGAGCTCAGGAAGTTATGCCTACCAATACTGTTTTCCTAATTTGTTTCTCCAGAGGTCTCTCCTCTCTTTGAACAACCATAAGCAGATGTGTAAAGAGCCTGGCAGTCAAGAAGACCTCATGATAAACTTAACTGTACTCTTTTACTCTATTACTCACTGAAGTATTGTATCTTTCTTTGTATTGTCTGAAATTAAAATGAAAATCTTTGAAAGAAAAATTTGGCTGAGAACACTTAATAAGAAATGATCTTACAATTTTTTTTTATTAACTAACTCCATGATCCCTCACCCCAATATCAATAGTTTATTATGTACAAGAAAATGCAGAACAGCCAATATCTGCTTTGCCACTCTTTGCCTAGAAAGAAGGTTGACTTCTCTAGTTGCTGCCAGTACAAGGCCTTTTATTTCTACATAACACAATCCCTGGAACACTCATTAGAGATTTGTCTCCCATGCATGCAGCATATGGTTCAACATGAGATTCATGTACTGTAATTGTCGGTAAGGTGTATATAAATCTGTTACATAAGTGCCTTAGACAGAATTTTATCTCAGACAGAATTTTGTCAGTGACACAATACTTACACATGTAACAGAATTTACTCCAACATGGAAGAGGTCTTTTTCATCTCCACTTTTCTTGTCACTAATATTGTGGCATTTCCTAATGAATTTGTCACAGCTTTAGTGCCAGAATGCAAGAGTCACTCATTAGAACTGTTTGAATTTGTCACACACATTGGAAATAGCAAGAAAACTGAGGCATTGCTCTCATTAATAAGGTACAGGACTTTATAATACAACCATAAAGCGAGGAGAATGTCACAAATGCTTTATTGAATTGCCCCAAATATGTCTACCATTTATATATTTATTTTTTAGTTGCAAGTTTTTTATTGATGTTTTTCATAAGAACAAACAATACAGTTAGACAAAACCAGTCATGCAATGCGACACAATAAGGGTATTCATTTGAATAAAGGCGTTTGACATGGCAAGTTAAAAGGCATAGGTGAACCATATAGACAATACTACATACTAAGTGTAGGGTAAAATATGTTGTCGTTCCCCCCCCCCCCCCAGACACCCCATCTGGGAGCAAACTGCGATGAGGAAGAGGGGAGACAATACACACCATTTTCACATGGAGAAGTCTTTAATTAGTTATATACGAGTTGTACCAGGAACTTGAAGAAAAAAAAAAAAGAAAAAAACATGTAACAAACCCAACTGGTAGTAGCGTTTAAAGTTGCTTCATCCTAGCTACTTATGAAAGGCTTCATATCTAAGTACAAGCATCCAGCGCGTATAGCATGTCTACCATATTTTGAAGCCGTTCAAGATTCTGTAGCATTCCCAGTGAACATCAGGCCTCTAAATTTTTTTACTATTTTCTTGGTCCTCTAGTCTGCTTTCAACCATCAAAAAATAAAAAAGCAAATTACAATGCAATTTTGTCATCTGTCCTCATAAATGCTAGTTCATTTGTTTTTGCTGCTTGAATATCTATAATGCAGTTGCAACAGCAAATGCAAGTGCTCTCTGCATTTACTAATTTGATTGCCAATTGTCAAGGCTTAAACAATTTATCCTTTATTGTTTTGCAGTTGCAATAAGAGTATGTGTGGTCAAAGCTTCTGCATATCCTGTTCTGTTCTGTTGTCAGTAAAATATAACATTTTAGAATATCCTGATTTCCAATAACATTGTAAGGCTTGGTTCACACCTATGCAGGTTGCGGTTGATGCATTTTGCAGTGCATTTTGTGTTTTTGTACATGCATCAGATAACATTTCTACTCCCTGCTTCCACACTGTTGTTTGTGTGTGTGTTTTTGAATGGACTATCATGGCTGCAATCTCTTTTCATTCTTGCTGCAGCTACAGTTACTGCTGCAGCTTTGCTGGAAGAGGAAGCTGAGGAAGAGAGAAGGAAACAAGAATATTGGGCGTATCCAGTGATTACCAATAGGGTATAGAAACAATAACAACATTTGACACCTTATACATTTTTGTAGATGATTCTTCCTGGGAGGACTCTTGTGGATTTGTGGACATAGTAGGTCCACTTTATATAAAGTGTTCTTGAGCTCTACATGTAGGATGTCGAAAACTGTAATGTGGACCCCTAGTTGGCACATCTGGCATTGCAAAATGTAAAACTGGTGGGCTGACTGTTGATGGGATAGGAGGTGGGTTAACGTCCAGCTGTGGAAGTGATGGTCTGTAGGGGTAATGAAGATTGGCAGAACTGTGTGTGGGCTGCATAGAAGGCTGGTAATTATTAAAAGTGGGAGAGTTTGGATAAGGGGTATACAGTAAGTGCCAAGTGGTGGTGTCTGTTGGGTGGGATTTCTGGCTTGGTGGGCAATGGGGATATAAGAATGAATACATTGCATCACTGCAATCTTCATATGAAACTGTAGCTCCTGAGGGACTTGTTCAAGATATGGGACCAATGTATTGGCAAATTGTTGCAGGAATGATATATTAGTTTTAAACATGCTCATTCAATATATCAAACAGTTTGTCACTCTACCTAGCAGAGAAACATTTTGAGCCACCTCCCCTCCTAGAAGTAGGCCAAGTGGGAAATAGTGCAGCAGCCTTCTATCCTCCTGTTCCTCCTCAAATGGCTCCCCTACCATCCGTGAAATAGGAAACCCTGTAGTTGGGGTCTCCTGAGTTGGTGCTGAGGGTCTCTCCTCAGGAACTTCTTCAACCTGTGATGATTCCAAACATTTATCTGTGCTGTAAATCCAAAACAAAAACAAAACAATAATCATTTATTATAATTATATATATATAAATGGAAATCAAAGGTTTTGCGGACCTGTCAAGAGACACACGTGAGAGAAGAAAATTACTCAAACCATTGCTGGACCGAATGAGAACACAGGGGATCCAATATTCATGGGGATTCCCGCCATGTCTAATAGGAAAAAAAGAGGGCCAATCCGCAAAACTGAGGTTCCCAGAGGATACGGAACAAGGAACAAGAGACAACCCCGGTGGCAGAAGACCTAGCCTGGCAACAGACTTCTCTAAGGACAATGGCAGCTAGGAAGAAGATGTAGGGGGGAGGAGGGCCTGGGGGGAGGGGATCAGGATGGGGCGGCTCTTAGATACCTGGGATCAGGTGGGTCAATGGTCCATTAGCGTGGGAGGAGAAGGAATCCTCGGTGGGTCTGCGCTAAGGCTCATCCCCGTGGGGCATCCAGGGAGAAGGGGATACTTAATTTGATCTTCTCCCAGGTGGAACCGATAGGCCCCTATTGGGTACAGAGTGGGGGGGGGGAGGGGAGGGGGTGTTGGTCTCCAATGGGGGAAAATAGGTAGAAGAGATGGGGTAAACACAAAAAGACCTCCGGTCCTCCGCTGTTTCCCTCGCCCCCGCCTCCCCCACCTGGGGATGGGGGGGAGAAGGATGAAACATTAATGGTAAGTCTGCTGACTTACAATGTGCAGGGACTTGAGAGCCCCGCAAAAAGATATAAAGTCTTAAAAGAATTAAATCGATACTCAGTTAAAATCGCGTTCCTGCAGGAGACGCATATCTCACATCATACTAACACAAGACTATATTCCAAGAATTATCCAATTTGTTATTACGGTGACTCCACGTCTAAAAGATCAAAGGGGGCGGCTATTGGGCTCTCTAGAAGAGTTCAGTTTACACTGAGGGAAAGGTTGGTGGACCCAGATGGAAGGTACATATTGCTGAAAGGCAGGCTGAACAATAGAGACTGCACTCTGGTAAATGTGTACTGCCCCAATAGAAATCCAGCCGGCTTCCTGTCAATTGTACCGGAAATTTTGATAGAATTTACAAATGGAATGGTGATAGTGGCTGGGGATTTTAACTTCAGCCTAGAACCGCAGATAGATAGTATGTCTCGGGCCCAGGGGAATCGAAGCGCACAGTTAAAAAAAGTTAAAAAGAAAATATTTCAGAACCAGCTAATAGACATATGGAGGTTACAGCATCCCAAGGTCAAAGACTATACTTTTTTTCCCCTGTGCACGGGACGTACTCCAGGATAGATTATATTTTAGTAGAACACAGAATCCTGGATCAGGTGACTGAAACAAATATTGAGGTAACAACATTATTAGACCATGCACCAGTGACCATGACAATGAGCTTTCCGGAGGCCCAAGGGAACGGGTATGAATGGAGGTTAAATGAAGAAATACTCAATGATAAAGACAGTATAGATAAAATAAAAAAAGAGCTGACCCTTTTCTTTGAGGTAAATACTGCAGAAGAGGTGTCGGTCCCAACCTTATGGGAGGCCCACAAGGCTTACATAAGGGGGGTACTGATTTCTATAGAGGCAGGTAAAAAGAAAGAAAAAATTAAGAAGATGGAGGAGGTAATAAAGAGAATATATGAGCTCGAGCAGGAACATAAAAGAGGACAAGGAGTAGATGTACTGCAGTCCCTAGTGGAGAAAAGAGAGGAATTAAAAGAACTAATTGAGCAAGAGACCCGCAATACATACAACAAAATAATAAAAGAAAGATCCTTGGGAGGTAATAAAATAGGGAAACATCTCGCCAGAACTTTAAATAAGAAAAAAACAAGGAATTATATAGAAAAGATACAAAACGAAGCAGGGGATACTGTATATAAAACAAGAGAGATAGCTAAAACCTTTCAAGAATACTATAGGAAACTATATGCAGTTAGATGAGACGAGGCTCCCCAAAGGAAAGCTCAGAGGATAGGGAAAACCAAGGATTTCTTGAAGGCAGTTAATCTACCTTGAATAGAAGAGAAACAGGCCCTCGCCCTAGAAGCACCCCTGACACTAGAAGAGATCAAGATGGCAATAACCAATACAGCATCAGGGAAAAGCCCGGGCCGCAATGGACTCCCAATAAGCTATTACAAGAAGTTTAAGGAGATCTTAGCACCCATAGCATGTAAAGCTGGGAGATGAGAAGTGAGGCCTTAATGGCCATGATTGCAATAATCCCGAAGGAAGGGAAAGATAAGACCCTCTGTTCCAGCTATAGGCCAATCTCACTGTTAGATGCAGATATAAAGCTTTTCTCCAAGGTATTGGAATCCAGACTAAAATACGTGATAGAACAAGTGGTTAATGAAGATCAGGTGGGTTTTGTGCCAGGGAGAGAGGGGAAAGACAATGGGATAAGATCCCTGCTACTAACCCAGAAAATCAAATGGGAGGGAGAACCCGGTCTACTCCTGTCAATAGATGCCGAAAAGGCCTTTGACAGGGTAGACTGGGAGTTCATGACCCAGATACTGGAAATAATTGGCTTGGGAAGCAGGATGATCCAGTAGATTCTAACACTATATAATCGCCCAAAAGGGAGGCTGAGAATAAATGGAGCACTATCCCCCGCCTTTGAAATGGAAAACTGGACGCAACAGGGGTGCCCCCTCTCCCCACTCCTATTTATCATCTCCATGGAACCTCTCTTGGTGGTAATTAGGAACAACCATGACATTAAAGGGTTTAAAATAGGAGAGGAAGAACACAAGATAGTCGCTTTTGCGGATGATATCTTAGTTTATGTTAGCAAGCCTAGGAAGACAATACCTAATCTTATGAAAGTGATCAAAACCTACGGAGAAATCTCAAACTTTAAAATAAATTTTGGAAAGTCAGAGGTACTGAAAATTAATATGGGCAACCAGGAGGAGTCAGAATTACGGAGAGAGTTCCCTTTAAGTGGAATAAGACAGAAATAAATTTCTTGGGTATTAAGTTGTCAGAAACATGGGAGGGACTCTACCAAATAAATTATATCCCCCCTACTAAATGAAGTAAAGGAGGAAGTGAGGAAAATGACATATAGACCACTGTCCTGGATTGGCCGAATAAACGTGATAAAAATGATTATGCTCCCTAAAATCACATATAAATTCCAGATGCTGTCAATTAATATCCCACAGGGTTACTTTCAGATATTAAATAGGATCTTAACAAGATTCATTTGGAAGAATAAAAAAACAAGGATAAAATCCTCTGTGTTAAACAGGGAAAGAGCAAGAGGAGGGTTAGCAGTACCAGATGTAAAAAAATATTATATGGCAAATGTACTGGCTCGGGTAATAGCATGGGTACAGAACAACGGGAAAAAATGGGTGAGAATAGAAAACACGATTAGTAAAACAAAATTAGGGAAAATGATTTGGATACCACCGGAACACAGGAGGTTGGATGTAAATACTAGTGATATTATGCACACGGTTTTCAAAATTTGGGATAGTATTCACACAAAGGGGAAATGGAAATATAACTCCCCATTCACTCCAATAGTAGGAACCAATTATTTTGCACCAGGGAAAGAGGAGTGGTATGGCAAATGGATTAAAGAGGACTCACTAAAATTAAAAGACATAGGCCCTGATTTACTATACCTCCCAAATCTACTCCAGCAGTGCCTTAAAATAACTCCCAATTAAAGGCAATTACAACTTCAACTCTCACAGTCGGGAGTAAATTAACTCACATGCGGCCTCTATCTGCCTGTGAAGATGCCTCTCAGATCACATGTTCTAACTACTTGATGTCAGCTGAAATTGAACTAGTGGTTTCAGAATTCCTTCATTTAATGCTTGTAGGCAAGTTCATTGCCACAAAAAAAAAACATTACCACCCCTCTAATTTTAACAGCCTTAGCCCCAGGGGACATGTCTGAATAGAAAAAAAAAGTTTCTATTTTTTTTTTTTCAGGAGCAGTGGTTTTAATAATGGTTAAAGTGGAAAAAAATGCCTTTAACCACTTCAGCCCCGGAAGGAATTCACGCTTTAGGACCTGAGCACTTTTTGCGATTTGGCACTGCGTTGCTTTAACTGACAATTGCGCAGTCGTGCAACGTTGTACCCAAACGAAATTTGCGTAATTTTTTACCCACAAATAGAGCTTTCTTTTGGTGATATTTGATCTCCTCTGTGTCATTTGTGATTGCCGCTTTAAATAAAAAAAGAGCGACAATTATTCAAAATAACCAGTTTTTGCTAAAATACTAATCCAATTGTAAAAAAATAAAAATCATTTTATTTACTTGTTTTTGGCCAATTTATATTCTTCCTCTTATTCCTCTATCCTCTTAAAAAATCGCAATCGGCGTTTATTGTTTTGTTTGCGCAAAAGTTGCTGCGTTTAGGGATGATGCAACTTAATTTCTGGAGTTGTATTTTTTAAAATGTTTTACTAGTAATGGTGGCGATCTGCGATTTTTAGCGGCACTGCAATATTGGGACGGACATGTCGGACCATTTAGACACTTTTTTTGGACCATTGCCACTTATACAGCGATAAGTGGTCTAAAAATGCACTGCTTACTGTAGAAATGCCATTGGCAGTGAAGGGGTTAACCTGGAGAGTGTTAACTGTGTTCCCTATGGGGAGTTCTAACTGTATGGGGGCTGGGCTGCCAGGGGGAGGGAAGTGATCACGGCTTCCATATAGAGGAAGCCTGTGATCACTGCCCTTCCCCCTCTAACAGAACGGAGATCCGTGTTTACATACACCGACCTCCATTCTTTCACTGCAGAGGGGCCATTGCGGGTAGCCGGGGGCGATCGAGTCCGCCCTACCCACTCCCTGACCCCCCAGAACACAGTGAGCATGCGAGCGCGCCTCCGGCGGCACGCGCGCGCTCACAGTGCTAGTTATCGCAGCTGCTGTCAGATGAGGGCGGTTTGCAATAACGAACAACTTTGCCGCCATCACGCTGCGGTGGGCGAGTGGCAAGTGCTTAACTATTGTGCTTGGGGGGTCCCCTTAGTATGGATCTCTGTGATGTTTAGAACAGTGCCACCACAAAATTACATTTGTAAAGGAAAAATTGTCATTTCAAATCAGTCGCGGCTGAGGTATGGTCTGGGCTTCCCGGACCATACCTGAACCCCCCTGGGGGTTGCGTTACGAAAAAATCACTAGAAATAGATATAACGTCCCTTGGTCGTTATGTAAGGTCGGCGCTGACTAAACTTTACTGTTAAAAAGGAAATGTTTACATTAAAACACCACCGTGACAAGATTTGTAGTGTCTCTAGGTATGATTCCCCTGGGGGGTTCGTGTTATCAATTCGTGAACGGTGAGCGGGTGGCGTCGCACTACCGCCGTTTCAACAAGCAATAACGTTTGGCGGGAGTAGACTGTCGTCGACGC
>BLSH010151023.1:11280-35595 GCA_018402905.1 Glandirana rugosa | reverse complement strand
TATATAGCTGTGTGTGCATTGATGCACATAAATATCTGTGTATTGATGCACATATATATATATATATATATATATATATATATATATATATATATATATATATATATGGCTATGTGCACACATATATGAATGTTTTTTAGATTTCCAGGACCCTAATTTTTAGTCAAAAATGATTGGAGCAACACTTGTCTAGCATCCTCCCAGCACAGGAACTTCTAGGTGATCACAAGGAGTTCTGGGTCAGAAGGTGAAACCACACTTTTGGTCGCTGTTGCAACTACTTCATTGAAGACATGAATTAAAGATTTTGCGGTTTTATTTTATTTGTAAGCTTTAGCCCCAGTTTGCATCATTGCACTCTGCCACATAGCACTACATTTTAGTGCAAATCACATACGATGTCCATGCAATGCGCTTTCAGCCATACAGATTGTAGGGCTGATATCACATCACATTCAGACCAAACTCACACAGGACCCTTTGCTTGGTCTTCATCAGAATCTGATCACATAGGTGTTCATACACATGCAATCCAATTCCTGTGCAAGTAAACATTTGGCAATGCAATATGCCATTTTAAAAGGGGGTGTCATTAATGTATTGACACCTCCCTTCAGTTTACATCTGACAATGTTAAATGCCATGCGAGTCAGGTGCAATGAAAGAAGCCACAGTTTGCCAGCATCACACTTATGTGCACCCAGGGCAGTATTTGTACATACCTTGTGATCTAAAGTGAAACTTAAGGGCCGGTTCACACTGCTCCAACCTTGGCGATAGTATATGATTTGCACACTACAGTGTGACTCGTATGCAAGCTCTGTGCAATTTGAATTCAGTCATAGAGATTGTATGTCTGAATTTGCATGGCAATCGGAGCAAACACACACAGCCCTTTTTTTTTTTTTACACAGGGTCAGAATTGGATCGCAGGGCTGTTTACATCATGCGATAAGACTCCTGTGTGAGTTTGCACTGCGATATGTGAACTGATTTGGGGCTGTTATTACCATTGTACTGTCACTCCCCACAGTTCACATAGGGCAGTGTGACAAGCAAGACAAGCAAGACAGGAACACACAGTGGATTCACAGCCTTCCCGTATTGCTGCAGTGTGAACCAGCCCTAAGGCAGTTTGCTAAGAAATGGTGTCCCTGGGATTACAGCAGGTGAATAACAAATGCAGAGGACACAGTTTCCCACATACAGCACTGCATATCCACCAGCTAAATTCATTACCTGCAATTTTCTCCATCTGTTAAATCTAAAGACTCCACCTAAACACCTGGATAATTGACTTGCTGGTGTGCTAAAGATCAGGTTTCGAGGTACACAGTTACAGCTTAGAATTTACATAATTCTAAAGTAAGATATTTCACTTCCAACATAGTAACAGAAACAACAAACAAGGAGGTCAATAATTGACATTTATTTTGCAAGCATAAACGCACACCACATTCTACGCACATACATTGGTTAGTCTGTTCAGTTATAAGCTGCATTTCCATGTACATGATTAAGCAATAAGATCAAACAATCAGCAGATACTACCAAACTAGGAATGCATGGTAAGGCATAAAAAATACACACAATTGACAGAATCACCACAGAAACCCACTTTTGATGGTCAAAATGCACAATAATTTCAGCAAACAGCTCTAGTGAAGCATTACTCATTATGCACAAGATCATTACTCCCACAAACACCACAGGAAAAAGAAACAGGCCTCTTCTCAGACCAAACCGAACCCACCTACTGCAAACATTTATATAGAATAGCTTGTATTGTTAGCACACCGACACACCCAATGGAAGTACATGCCTACCAATGTCATTCAATCTGTCTCTTCATGAATGTTTCAAATGCTTACACCTGATGAGCAGTAACACCACATGCAAAATTGTATGGTTTACACTGCACAGGTCCATGTGGTTTGAAAACTGTTGGTTTGTTTATGTGCATGCAAATGGACTAAGAGCCCATACACATTATTAGACTTTGTGCATATTTTTGTGTTCTTATATAACTAAACCATGTAATGTAAGGACCTGACAGATTGCATACACATTTAAACTCTTAAGGTTTGCCCTCATATTATAGGGTCTGGGTCAATCTGAATCCAAAGATTTGTCGCAAATCTAATAGTGTTTAGTCCATAGCCATGCTCAGCATACCAAGCAATATACCTTTGTAAGGTCAAGCACTGATGTTGGACAAGAAGGCCTGGCTTGCAGTTTCCACTCTAATTGATCCCCAAGGTGTCCTGTTGTATTGGAGTCAGGAGTCCAGGCCAGTCAAGTTCCACCACCCCAAACTCCTTCATCCATGTCTTTATGCACTGGTCCAAATAAATCGGTGGCGGGGGTATTCTGATGTGATTTATTATTTCAGCAGTTGTTTTTGGCCTCCTAGTTCCAGTGAAGGGAAATGATCGGCATACCAACACATTTGGACAATTTCCTGATCTGAAATTTGTAGGACCAGTTTGGGGGTGGCCTGTTCCTATTCCAACATGACTGCACATCAGCGCACAAAGCAAGGTTCATAAACACAATAAAACACCTTTGTTGCTGAATTAGAGCATAGACTGGAAGCTAAGCCTTCTCATCCAGCATCAGTTCCTGACCTCACAAATGCTCTTCTGGAAGAATGGTCAAACATTCCCATAGAGACACTGCTAAACCTTGTGGACAGACTTCTCAGAAGAGTTTTGACTGTTGTAGCTGCAAAGGGGGTGCCGAATCCTATTTTCACACAATGGACTAAGACTGGGCTGCCATTCATGTTCATGTGTGTGTAAAGGCAGCCATCCCACTACTTTGGCCTAGTGTATCTGGAAAGATTTGCAATGGTGGTGTAACCCTCCTACGCAAAAATACAACATTTTACCGAAAGAGAAGTTAGGCCAGTATTCCCAAGTTATTTTTAACAACATAGGGAAATGAGAGTATTTCTCAACATTAAATAGCATGTTCCCAATTTTTATTTTTTTATTTTTTTATGTTAAAAATGTTTTATTAGTTTTGTATATCACATACAATGAGTATTGACTGCACCAGGGACACAAAGATGCTGTCATGACACTGCCGAACGAGTCCCTCTATATGGCAGACTCATATGTAGCAAAAACCTGCTTGGATTTGGCGTCAGCTGGAAGCTACAGTTAACCAAAATCTTCCTTCTTTGAACTTTAGTATACTGAATAATGATGGATAAGTATGCTAAACAAAATGCACCAACCAAATAAACAGTAGTAGCTGAAAAGAGAAGGAATAGAGAAAGGGGTGGGGGAGAGAGAAGCATGTTCACAATTTTAACCCAGAAACTCAGTGCTGCCAGGCTGAAAAACTTGGGTGAACAACATAAGTAGAAATTACAAAAGGACATGGCTTGCGTGAGATTCAAACCAAGAAACACACTATACTAATAAGCTAAGCTACCTTTGGAGCCACTGCAAAGCTGCATATCCTGCTTATCTACACATATCCTGCATTTCTGTGGACATATAGGTGATGGAATGACAGGTGTTAGGATTTCTACTTCTGGCTTTTTATTTCAATCTTTCATCATTGAAATAAATTACACTAATTTGACATTTGCATAAGCAATGGTATTGTTTGTGTTTGAACAACATAACGAGTTCGGATGTATTCTTATGGATTTCTTCAGTGCTATTTGAAGTTTTTTCTAAAAAAAAAAAATTAAATTTCCATAAGCAATGGTATTGTTTGTGGTTTGTAAAGACATCTGTGTGAGTTTGGGGAAATATTTTTGTGACATGGACAGCAGCATGTGAAATTGACCGAGAAAAAAAAACATTTACAAAACATGAAGAGATTTTACATTGTAGCATTCTTAAAAACAAAATAGATTATCAAATGTTCAACATTATTGCCAGGATAATTTCTTTGAGAGAAAGATACATTTCTTTTCAACATGAAATTGATTTATTTGATAAAGTAACAACTGTACCATTAGAATGAATGGCAGAAACTTGCACTTGGCAAAATAACTCTCCTCTCCACCCCCAAAGAATGTATGTAAAATAACTGTCATTTTGGTATTTACTAACTACTCAAGGAATTACTCCATGAGAGTTATTTTGAGAGTTGTTTTGTGTCTGAGCGTGTTCAGTTGTGCTCAGCTGTGCTCTGTGCCTAGGAGTAAGGCAATGGGGAGTTTATCTCTTCTCAGACTTTTTAAGACATTTCAGTGTAGAAATCACTTTTCCGCACAGTTTAAAAGCAGGTTATCTTTAAACAATATACCACATATTTTAGCACAATTTAGGGGATCAGATAATGCTCCAAGCATTATTTCTATTTGCACAACTCCAGATCTGGGCTGGAGTAAGGAGTTGGGCATTATCTGTGACCTGGCCACTATAGTAAATTCAAGTTTGGCCATTATTTAGTGCCAGCCAGTATAGGGAATTCCATATGTGCACTATTTACAGCTATTTGCGCATATCTGCCGTTAAATAGCTCACAGTTGGGCAAATGTGCGCCTGAGCGGTATAGTAAATGAACCCATATATCTCTCTAACTGCACACTGGGCAAATGTAGTGGCGGGTGGGCCTGAGGCGGCTAGCAGTTTGGAGCATGTCTTTCCACCACCCAGGATTGCAGGGCATTTCTCTTTGCCTCCTGTTGCCTCCTACTCCGCTTCCTCCTCCTCTACCACCTCCTCATCTGGTCAGCGTAACACCTTAACCACCAACTTCAGCACATTCAGGGGGAAATGAAAGAAGGCTGTTTTAAAACTGATATGTCTGGGGGATAAACCCCACACTGCGCAGGAGCTGTGGACGGGCATTGAACAACCGACCAATGAGTGGTTGTTGCCACTGAGCCTCAAGCCCGGCTTGGTGGTGTGCGATGATGGGTGAAATCTTGTAGCAGCTCTGGGTCTAGCTGGTTTGATGCACATCCCTTGCCTGGCGCATGTGCTGAATTTGGTGGTGCAGAAATTTCTAAAAAGCTACCGGGATATGTCAGTGCTGCTGCACAAAGTGCGGGCCATCTGTGTGTACTTTCAATGTTCTCACCCTGCTGCTGCTCGCCTGTCTGCGCTGCAGCAGAACTTCGGCCTTCCCGCTCACCGCCTCCTATGCGACATGCCCACAAGGTGGAACTCCACCTTGCACATGCTGGAGAGACTGTGCGAGCAGCAGCAGGCAATAGTGGAGTTTAAGCTGCAGCACGCACGGGTCAGTTGCTCTGTGGAACAGCACCACTTCATCACCAATGAGTGGGACTCCATGCAAGACCTGTGTACCATATTGCGGTATTTCGAGTACCCCACCAACATGGCCAGTGCCGATGACACTGTTCTCAGCGTTACTATCCCACTTCTATGTCTCCTTGAAAAAACACTTCGGGTGATGATGAAAGAGGATGTGGCACAGGAGGAAGAAGAGGAGGAAGAGGGGTCATTTCCACGGTTATCAGGCCAGTCATTCACAAGTGGCTTGAAGGGTGGGTTCCTGCATCAGCACAGGCGAGGTAAAAAATGTTCAAGCCAGGGCACAGTTCTGGAGGATGAGGAGGATGAGGATGATGATGAGGAGGAAGAACTGTGTTCACAGCAGGGTGGCACCCAATGCAGCTTGTGGGCATCACTGGACCGTGGCTGGGGGGATACGGAGGACACAGATGATATACCTCCCACAGAGGACAGCTTGTCTTTGCCTCTGCGCAGCCTGGCAAACATGAGCGACTACATGCTGCAGTGCCTGCGCAACAACAGCCGAGTTGCCCACATTGTAACTTGTGCTGATTACTGGCTGGCCACCCTGCTGGATCCCCATTACAAGGACAATGTGCTGTCCTTAATTCCCTCACTGGAGCGTGATCGGAAGATGCACGACTACAAGTGCACACTGGTAGACGCACTTCTGAGGGCATTCCCAAATGACACAAGGGGCTCAGTGGAAGCACAAGGCAAAGGCGGAGGAGGAGGAAGAGGTCGCCAAAGCAGCTGTGGAACTGCCAGCACCTCAGAAGGCAGGGTTAGTATGGCTGAAATATGGAAAAGCTTTGTTAGCAGCCCGCCACAACAAAAAGCACCACCAGATGATAGGCAACGTCTTTGCAGGAGGCAGCATTTCAGCAACATGGTGGAACTGTATGTGTGCACACGCCTACTCGTACTGACTGATGGGTCTGCCCCATTCAACTTCTGGGTCTCCAAATTGGCCACATGTCCTGAGCTTGCCCTTTATGCCTTGGAGGTGCTGGCCTGCCCTGCACCCAGTGTATTTTCTGAACGTGTGCTTAGCAGGGCAGGGGGCGTTATCACAGACAAGGACAGCCGCCTGTCCACAGCCAATGTGGACAAGCTAATGTTTATTAAAATGAACCAGGCATGGATCCCACAAGACTTGTCTGTACCTTGTGCAGAATAGACATTTAGACCGGACTCACACAGCCATTGGTATACTTTTTTTTTAATATGTCTCAATATTTTAGGGGCTAACCCAATTATAAAAAAAAAACAAAAAACAATAAGGGAAGGTAGGGAGGGAAAAGTGGGGAGGAGCAGGGCACGGATCTCTAGACCAGTGATTAATCGAGATCAAACCATAAACAGCTGACACACCATATGTATGGTGGGGTTCACCTATAGGACCAATTATATGTAGCCAAATCTGGTTGGGATAGCCCCCAACCCCAAAAGATGGTCCGTATTCCCGGTAGAACCAAGAAGGGATAACCCAGCAGCATGTAGGAAAAAGCAGAAGCAATTTTATTACAAAAAAAGGGGGACATGAACAAAATTAACAGAAGGGTGACACATGACCGACAACGTTGTCTAAAATCACATCCCCGGAGGTTGCAACCATCCTAGACCCATGGTGTGTATAACAAATAACCATCAAATAGCACATGTCCCAGGAAATCCTTTTAGAAACACACCTCCACTCAATAAAGTGTGGACGGTATGATAAGGAACGTCTGGGGATCAGTGGCTATATGGATTGGTGATGAATATGGTGACCACATTCAGACAAATAGACATAACCTGTATGCAACATAGAACACAGTAACGCCCGAGGTGCTGTCACCACCAGCGTGGTGAAAAATGGATGACAGAGACCTATGCATACCCAGGATAACCCCTGGTGTAGGGGGATTGGGAGATAGTTCAGTCTCTATGATAGAGCATCTGTACAAATTATGCGGGGTAGTCACAGGTAAATCCATATGAAACAGTCAAGTGTGACAGAAACATAATTGTAGCCACCTCAGAGCTCGTGTACATTCTTGGGTAATCAAATCAGGATGTCAGTGTCTGATACATAACAGGCTCAAGTCTCCATGCATAGCTGTAAGTGCAGATGATAAGATCTCCAGAGTGCAGAGCTCATATACATGAAGCGCCAGTTAGCTGGGAAGGATATCCACTTACTGTTTGAAGATCTGGCTGCGGCTGAGCATCTCCGCGTAGATGTAATTGCGGTTCAACTTGATAGAGGGTGAAACACTTTGCTGTTGACATAACAGTGACGCTGGAGCTTCCTCGTCAGTTTAAATCAATCATGTGCAGACATAACAGCCGCCACCTCAGTGGGCTGTTTGAGCGGCGTGTGGAGAAACAGGCGTCCGCGTCTCTCAGTGGGGAAACAGCTGATCGTCGGCTCTCAGGAGTCTGGACACTGTGGAAATCCTGGACTGGAGTGGTCGAGACAAGCATCAAAGAAGGCATCACACATAGTGCATTACACCAGGTCACGGTGCTATTCCCCCTAGAAGCGGGGGGGTCTCCGAGGATGCATCGGGGGAGGACAGGGGGGGGCAGAAACCGACGCGTTTCATCCGCTAAACCGCGGATTTCATCAGGGTAGTGGGTCCCAGCAATAGCCGTCTCTTTTATAGGCTATACCGCCAATCAAAATGGATCAATGCTGCTGGCCCAATTCCGTCACCTGACGTTGTCAATTTAACCCTATATGGTGAAAAATTGATTATGGATCCCCGCGTCAGCTCACATATAAAGCATAACATATATCTATCACATTGGCTTGGGGCTGTATGGCCCCTATATCTTGGGGATGACATCCGGATCCAATATTGATTTTAAGATTAAAATTAAAAACAACATAAATGGTGCTTGCTCATCCCAGAATGGACAAAACAAAACAGAACAGAACCAGAGCGAAGCAGGACATAGTCATAGGGGGCACAGTGATTATGGGCAAAAGGAGGCGGATCAGGGTTCAAATTAGTTGAATTTACACAGTGGAAATCACCCAGTAGGGTGTGTAGCCACTACTCTTAGTGTTTTTTCTTTTTTCTCTCCTTTTCCCGGTTCGTTCAGGTAAGTCTTCCCCATAACCTATCCTGATATTCAATGGTCCCATTAAGTCTAAACTAGTGAAGGGATGATGTTTAGTCCCGCATACTAGTTTACTCATAGTTATTTATTTATTTTCTACTTTATACAGAATATATATATTATGTTTCCAAGAACACTTGTAGATTAAGTTCTGTGTTAAGGCCTATAGGGGTCAGGCTTTTTAATTTAAAAATCCAACGTTTTTCATGTTGTAGTAGAATCTGATCGAAGTCACCCCGACGGTTGGGTAATTGTAGGGCGAAAAATCCTTTGACTTTAAGACCAGAGGGGTTTCCGGAGTGATGGTCCCTGAAGTGTAGTGCCAAGGGGGATTCATCCATAGGGTCCCTTATTGCTGACAGATGTTCCCCAATTCTGATTTTTAGTGCTCGCTTTGTTTTTCCCACGTAGATTTTTCTACATGGGCAGGTGATGATATATAAAACTCTTTCCGTCGAGCAATTAATGAATTGGTTAATTTTATAAGTTTCCACACCACCGCTGTCCTTAAAGGTACTCGTTTTCTCAACATAGCGGCAAATATGGCACTTGCCGCTAGGAAACATGCCTTTTAATGGAGGTAAATCAGTCAGCCAGTTTTTCCTAAGTGGTCGGACAAATTCTGTTTTTACAAGTTTGTCGCTTAGGTTTCTCGCTCGCTTAGCGGTCAAAAGGGGTCTTGGGCCCACTATACCTTTCGTTAGGGGGCATCTTGTAAGAATATGCCAGTGTTTCATTAAAGTAGCCCTCACCTTTTCCCACTGGCTTCCGAATGGAGTTATGATCCTTGTGTACCCCAAGTTCTTCTTCATTTTCTGTTTTTTTCCTTGGGGGCCGTTCAAGTTCAGCAGTTCCATTCTATTCGTTTGTGACGCATTTTTCTTTGATTTCTTCAGGAAAGAATGGGGATACTTTCGATTTCTGAATCTACGGTAGAGGTCAGAAGCTTAATTTTTATAGTCCTCATCTGAGGAGCAGTTTCGTTTAATTCTTAAAAACTGTCCAGTCGGGATGGCTCGAATTAACGTTTTAGGGTGGTGACTGGTGGCTTCAAGTAGAGTGTTGGCAGCCGTAGGTTTTCGGAATGTATTGGTCATCAGTTTACCACCCTCTATTCTAATCAAAAGATCCAAGAATGGTATTTGGTGAGTATGCATATTGTAGGTTAGTTTAATATTCCTCATATTGTTGTTTAGTTCAGCCATAAATTGGTGCAGCAGCTCCTCCGAGCCCTTCCATACAACCAATACATCATCAATGTACCTGAGCCAGAGTAGCACCTGGCCCAGGTACATCTGTGACCGGAAGACGGTGTCCTCCTCCCACATGCCTAGATGCAGGCATGCATAGGCAGGGGCCCACGGGGCACCCATAGATGTGCCCCGAATTTGCCTATAATATACACCTAAAAATCCAAAGCAATTGTTAGTCAGGGCAAATTCCAATCCCCCTACACCAGGGGTTATCCTGGGTATGCATAGGTCTCTGTCATCCATTTTTCACCACGCTGGTGGTGACAGCACCTCGGGCGTTACTGTGTTCTATGTTGCATACAGGTTATGTCTATTTGTCTGAATGTGGTCACCATATTCATCACCAATCCATATAGCCACTGATCCCCAGACGTTCCTTATCATACCGTCCACACTTTATTGAGTGGAGGTGTGTTTCTAAAAGGATTTCCTGGGACATGTGCTATTTGATGGTTATTTGTTATACACACCATGGGTCTAGGATGGTTGCAACCTCCGGGGATGTGATTTTAGACAACGTTGTCAGTCATGTGTCACCCTTCTGTTAATTTTGTTCATGTCCCCCTTTTTTTGTAATAAAATTGCTTCTGCTTTTTCCTACATGCTGCTGGGTTATCCCTTCTTGGTTCTACCGGGAATACGGAACGTCTTTTGGGGTTGGGGGCTATCCCAACCAGATTTGGCTATAAAAAAACAAACAAACAAAAAACAGTGTTGGCTACCTCCTCCTCCTCCAC
This sequence comes from Glandirana rugosa, assembly GCA_018402905.1. Lineage (NCBI taxonomy): Eukaryota > Metazoa > Chordata > Amphibia > Anura > Ranidae > Glandirana > Glandirana rugosa. Next base: position 25,266 of record BLSH010151023.1, on the reverse strand, counting down.
CGCCACTTCCACCTACACCGCCATGGTCACCGCCTCCTCAGCCTCCTACTCCACATCCACCTCCATCCACCTCCTCCACCTCCTCCTCCATTTTTTATTTTTTTTATGTGATTTTAAGTTATTTCCCTATCCACATTTGTTTGCAGGGCACTTGTCCTACTATTACCCCCATTTTGCTTCCTTTTGCAGCCCACGCTGAACCCGAACATCCAGGTGTTCGCTCCACTCTACATATAGTTCTAAGTGCGTTGCTGTCAGTTTAAAGCCATTTACTTCTGTGTGAGTTACTGCCAGTTTAATGCTGTATAGTTCTAAGTGCATTACTGCCAGTTTAACGCCATTTACTTCTGTATGTGTTACTGCCAGTTTAACGCCATTTACCTCTGAGTGCGTTATTGCCAGTTTAACACCATTCACTTCTCTGTGCGTTACTGCCAGGTTAATGCCATATAGTTCTAAGTGCCTTACTGCCAGTTTAATGCCATCTACTTCTGTGTGCATTGCTGCCAGTTTAAAGCCCTTTAGTTCTAAGTGCGTTATTGCCAGTTTAATGCCATTTACTTCTGTGTGTGTTATTGCCAGTTTAACACCATATAGTTCTAAGTACGTTACTGCCATTTTAACACCATTTACTCATGTGTGCGTTACTGCCAGTTAACGTCTTATAGTTCTAAGTGCATTATTGCTAGTTTAACACCATATAGTTCTGTGTGTGTTATTGCAAGTTTAACGCCTTTTACTTCTGTGTGGGTTACTGCCAGTTTAATGCCATATAGTTCTAAGTGCGTTACTGCCAGTTTAATGGCATTTACCTCTGCGTGCTTTACTGCCATTTTAACGCCATTTACTTCTGTGGGTGTTACTGCCAGTTTTTTTACATTATAGATTCCTTACAACCTAACGGGTTGAATATTGACATATATTTAAATTGCTTTGTTGCCAACGATTAGCACATTGAATGAACCAAGGCCCTCCCCCTGCTCATGTACCTTTATACCAGGATCTAGGGTTTTATCCCTTCACCATGTGTCATTAATTGGATCTTGTCCGAAAGCATGATCCCTGGAACCTATTACAGGCCTGAACAAAAAGGACCTTTTAAATATTAGATTGGTGTCTCGAGATGACACCTTTATACCATAAAGTTGAGATCCTTATAATGATTATATATCATCTTCAGACTCCTCTTACAATATAATTTATATCCTTTTTAATTCACTTCACATATACATAGAAATTAATTGTTTTTTTTGTTTTTTTGGTTTTTGATTTTTTGTTTATAATAAGGGGTGTATATATATATATATATATATTTTGGGTGGTTTGTTCCTGGATAGAAATACAGTATTCGCCAGTTTAATTTTAAATTAAATTTTATGAGACCGATTTTAGATATATATTCCAGATGCATATTTTGGTTTTAGCATGTTTTAAATCACTGTTATTAAATAAACTGGATTGCTTGTTTTATGTACAAATTATATCGAGAAGGATGATGACTTCCTTTTGGCTTCATGCGGGAGTACTAAGATGGCGGCTTCGGATCAGGTGACTTTATTGTTGCTGGGTCGCACTGGGTACATAAGGCCGGGATGTGCGTCAATATGGCGCCGCCTCCGATGACGTCTAAGTGACAAAACGCGTAAGATGGAGCCTGTGAGCGTCACACTCACTTCCGGCTTTTGCCTCAGTGGAACGCACGGATGTTCCTTGGCACCACGTCTGACTTCTTTTATCAAACTGTAAGTCTACGCTAATGTTGTTATATGATTGATATTCCCTGCACCTAAACTGCTGTTTACACTCTATGCCAATTGATGCCGGGACCCTGAACGGGTGAACGAGGGATCGTTTGACCGGACATCATAGAGAGAGTCCCGGGATTGGGACACATACACTTTTAGGAGAATTGTGGAAGTTGGTGAGTGGGGTGTTTTGTAGAAGGGGAGCACAATCTCATGCTTGTTCTTGGCTCCGTCTCCTCACTCCCCTACACCATATCTTTGATGGACTTCACTTATCATTAGTTTTTAGTCATATGTATTTGTATTTTTTATCAATTGCTCTTTGCACTATTGCACTTTATTTAAAGTCACTAAGTTTTTGCACATGTATGCACTGAATATTCATTGTTATGTATATTATGGACTATGTATGCAAAAAAATTTAACTTAATTTAATTTAATTTTTATTTGAAAATTTAGCATACATATACAATTTTCACGACCACAAAAAATTGTTTTATTTTACAAAAAAGTTTTTTTTACCACTTGTTGTTATTAATTCTTATAAGGTTATGGGATTAATACTGCTAGCTTTACCCTGGTAGCGCCATACCCACTGTTTTACCCGCATACACAGATTTGGGGATTACCCCAAGTTTTTCTGTGGGGGCAGCAGCCAGACTTCTCTTCATTGCTGGGCAGCGCCACACCATACTTTTTCTTATAAGTTAACACCATATAGTTCTAAGTGCGTTACTGTCAGTTTAACACCATTTATTCTGTGTGTGTAACTGCCAGTTTAACTCCATATAGTTAAAACTGCGTTACTACCAGTCTAATGCCATATAGTTCTCAGTGCGTTATTGCCAGTTTAACGGCATTTACGTCTGTGTGCGCTACTGCCAGTTTAAAGCCATATAGTTCTAATTGCGTTACTGCCAGTTTAAGCCCATATAATTCTAATTGCGTTACTGCCAGTTTAATGCCATTTACTTGTGTGTGCGTTACTGCCAGTTTAACGCCATTTATTTCTGTGTGTGTTACTGCCAGTTTAACGCCATTTACTTCTGTGTGCATTACTGCTAGTTTAAAGCCATATAGTTCTAAGTGTATTACGGCCAGTTTATCACCATTTACTTCTGTGCGAGTTACTGCCAGTTTAAAGCCATATAGTTCTAAGTGTGTTACTGCCAGTTTAACGTCATTTACTTCTGTGTGCGTTACTGCCAGTTTAACACCCTATAGTTCTAAGAGCGTTAGCGCCAGTTTAATGACATATAGTTCTAAGTGCTTTACTTCCAGTTTAACGCCATTTACTTCTGTGTGCATTACTGCCAGTTTAACACCATATAGTTCTAAGTACGTTACTGACAGTTTAAAACAATTTATTTCTGTGTGCGTTGCTGCCACTATAACACCATATAGTTCTAAGTGCATTACTGCCAGTTTAATGCCATATAGTTCTTAGTGCATTACTGCCGGTTTAACCTTATTTACTTCTGTGTGTGTTACTGCCAGTTAACATCTTATAGTTCTGTGTGCATTACTGCAAGATTAATGCCATTTACTTCTGTGTGCGCTACTGCCAGTTTAACGCTATATAGTTCTAAGTGTGTTACTGCCAGTCTATCGCCATTTACCTCTGTGTGTGTTACTGCTAGTTTGACGCCATTTTCTTCTGTTTGCGTTACTGCCAGTTTAACACCATTTACTTCTGTGTGCGTTACTGCCAGTTTAACGCCACATAGTTCTAAGTGTGTTACTACCAGTTTAAAGCCATATAGTTCTAAGTGCATTACTGCCAGTTTAACGCCATTTACTTCTGTGTGCATTACTGCCAGTTTAACGCCATATAGTTCTAAGAGCGTTAGTGCCAGTTTAACACCATTTTCTTCTGTGTGCGTTACTGCCAGTTTAACACCATATATTTCTAAGTGCCTTACTGCCAGTTTAACGCCATATAGTTGTAAGTGTGTTACTGCCAGTTAACCCCATTTACTTCTGTGTGCGTTACTACCAGTTAACGTCTTATAGTTCTAAGTGCGTTATTGCTAGTTTAACACCATATAGTTTTGTGTGCGTTACTGCAAGTTTAATGCCATTTAATTCTGTGTACGTTACTGCCAGTTTAACGCCATATAGTTCTAAGTGTGTTACTGCCAGTTTAACAACATACAGTTCTAAGTGCGTTACTGCCAGTTAAAAAACTTTTACTTCTGTGCGTTACTGACAGTTTAACGCTATATAGTTCTAAGTGCGTTATTGCTAGTTTAACGCCATTTACCTCTGTGTGTGTTACTGCCAGTTTAACTCCTTTTACTTCTGTGTGCGTTACTGTATGTTTAACGCCATATAGTTCTAAGTGCGTTACTGCCAGTTTAACGCTATTTACTTCTGTGTGCGCTACTACTAGAGTTGATCGAACCTCTAGAAGTTCGGGTTCTGCTTTGACCCGGACCCCGAACCCCATTGAAATCAATGGGGACCCAAACTTTTAGGCACTAAAATGGCTGTAAAAAAGTCCTGGAAAGTCCTAGAGGTCTGCAAAAGGAAGAAAAATAGGGGTAAGGGTCGGACAAGTGCCCTACAAAGAAATGTGGACAGGGAAATAACTTAAAAGCATTTTTAAACAAAAATCACATAAAAAAATCAAAAATGGAGGTGGATGTGGACCATCTTCAAACTGGGTGTGAAAAGTATTAATTAGCGGGAGAAGCCATATCACAGTAAATAGTGTTTCACACACAGTTTTCAGATGATTTTAGAACAGGGATATGGCTTCTACCTGCTATTGTTTAAGTTTCACACACAGTTTTCAGATGATTTTAGAACAGGGATATGGCTTCTCCCGCCTATTGTTTAAGTTTCACACATAGTTTTCAGATGATTTTAGAACAGGCATATGGCTTATCCCGGCTATTGTTTAAATTTCACACACAGCTTTCAGATGATTTTAGAACAGGGATATGGCTTATTCCGGCTATTGTTTAATTTTCACACACAGTTTGCAGATGATTTTAGAACAGGGATATGGCTAGAGTTGAGTGAACCCAAACCATAAAGTTCAAGTCTGTACCAAACTTTTGGGTGTCCGGGACCCAAACCCGTACCTGGACTTTTCAAAAAAAGTCCGGGTTCGGGGTTCTGGTAATTTTACTAAAAGTTCTGAAAATTGCTCTAAAAAAGTCCTGGAAAGTCCTAGAGGTCTGCAAAAGGAAGGAAAATGGGGGTAAGGGTCGGACAAGTGCCCTACAAAGAAATGGGAACAGGGAAATAACTTAAAAGCATTTTTAAACAAAAATCACATAAAAAATAAAAAGTGGAGGTGGATGTGGACCATATTCAAACTGTGTGTGAAAAGTATTAATTAGCGGGAGAAGCCATATCACTGTTCTAAAATCATCTAGAAACTGTGAAAAAAGTATAAATTAGCCGGGAGAACCCATATCACTGTTCTAAAATCATCTGAAAACTGTGTGTGAAACTTAAATAACCAGGAGAAGCCATATCCCTGTTCTAAAATCATCTGCAAACTGTGTGTGAAACTTAAACATTAGCCGGGAGAAACCATATCCCTGTTCTAAAATCATCTGCAAACTGTGTGTGAAACTTAAACAATAGCCGGGAGAAGCCATATCCCTGTTCTAAAATCATCTGAAAACTCTGTGTGAAACTTAAACAATAGCCGGGAGAAGCCATATCCCTGTTCTAAGATCATCTGAAAACGGTGTATCAAACTTAAACAATAGCCAGGATAAGCCATATCCCCGTTCTAAAATCATCTGAAAACTGTGTGTGAAACTTAAACAATAGCTGGGATAAGCCAAATCCCTGTTCTAAAATCATCTGAAAATTGTGTGTGAAACTTAAACAATAGCAGGTAGAAGCCATATCCCTGTTCTAAAATCATCTGAAAACTGTGTGTGCAACTTAACCACTTCCCGCCCGGCGTATAGACAAATGACGTCCGGGCGGGTGGTTCATTATCCTGACTGGACGTCCTCAGGATAATGCGCGATCGCGCGCCCCTGGGGGCGTGCATCGCGGCAATCGGTGGTGCCGTGGGTCAGGCTGACCCACCGCATTACCGACCGAGGTAAAAGGCTTTGATCCGAAGCCTTTTACCATGTGATTAGCCATGACCAATCATGGCTGATCACAGTGTAAATAGGAAGAACCGTTGATCGGCTTTTCCTCTGCTCAGGTCTGCAGACCTGAGCAGCGGAGAGCCGATCGGCTGCTCTCCTGACAGGGGGGGCTGCGCTGAACATTTATCAGCGCAGCCACCCTCAGGATCACCCCACTGGACCACCAGGGAGCCAGATCAGGGCCACCAGGGAGCCCCCCCACCGGACATCACACACAGGCCGCCCAGGACCACCAGGGAATGAAATCAAAGGCCGCCCAGGACCACCAGGGAGCCCCCACTAGACCACCAGGTAAGGGCATTATTGTGCACTGTAGGGATGGCATTGTGCCCATGTATGATGCCTGCCAGTGCCATCCCTAACAGTGCTTGTTGCACCTGTGCCCACCACTGCCACCTATAAGTGCCCCCCTGTGACACCTATCAGTGCCCACCTGTGTCACCTATCAGTGCCCACCTGTGCAATCTAAAAGTGCCCACCTGTGCCACCTAAAAGTGCCCACCTGTGCCACCTAAAAGTGCCACCTGTCAGTGCCCATCAGTGCCCAGTGCCACTTATCAGTGCCGCCTATGAGTGTCCATCAGTGCCACATATCAGTGCCACGTATCAGTGCCCGTCAGTTTTGCTTGTCAGTGCCGCCCCTCAGTGCTGTATATGTGCCCCATCATCAGTGCAACTTTATAAGTGCCACCTCATCAGTGCCAATCTGTACTGCTTCATCAGTGTCCGTCAGTGTAGCCTCATCAGTGCCCATCAGTGTAGCCTCATCAGTGCCCATCAGTGAAGGAGAAGATGTACTTTATACAAACTTTTGTGACAGAAACAAGGAAAAAAATTTTTTTTCAAAATTTTCGGTCTTTTTTTTTTCTATAGCGCAAAAAATAAAAACCGCAGGGGTGATCAAATACCACCAAAAGAAAGCTCTATTTGTGTGAAACAAAATGATAAAAACTTTGTTTGGGTACAGCGTCGCACGACCGCGCAATTCTCATTCAAATCGCAACAGCACTGAAAGCTGAAAATTGGTCTGGTATGGAAGTGTTCTAAGTGCATGGTATTGAAGTGGTTAAACAATAGCAGGTAGAAGCCATATCCCTGTTCTAAAATCATCTGAAAACTGTGTGAAACTTAAACAATAGCAGGTAGAAGCCATATCCATGTTCTAAAAACAGGGATATGGCTTCTACCTGCTATTGTTTAGGTTTCACACACAGTTTTCAGATGATTTTAGAACAGGGATATGGCTTCTACCTGCTTTGTTTAAGTTTCACACACAGTTTTCAGATGATTTTAGAACAGGGATATGGCTTATCCCGGCTATTGTTTAGGTTTCACACACAGTTTTCAGATGATTTTAGAACAGGGATATGGCTTATCCCGGCTATTGTTTAAGTTTCACACACAGTTTTCAGATGATTTTAGAACAGGGATATGGCTTCTCCCAGCTATTTTTTAAGTTTCACACACAGTTTGCAGATGATTTTAGAACAGGGATATGGCTTCTCCCGGTTATTGTTTAAGTTTCACACACAGTTTTCAGATGATTTTAGAACAGTGATATGGGTTCTCCCGGCTACTTTATACTTTTTCACACAATTTTCAGATGATTTTAGAACAGGGAAATGGCTTCTCCCAGTTATTGTTTAAGTTTCACACACAGTTTTCAGATGATTTTAGAACAGGGATATGGCTTCTCCCGGCTATTGTTTAAGTTTCACACACAGTTTGCAGATGATTTTAGAACAGTGATATGGGTTCTCCTGGCTAATTTATACTTTTTTCACACAGTTTGAAGATCATTTTAGAACAGTGTTATGGCTTCTCCCGCTAATTAATACTTTTCACACCCAGTTTGAAGATGGTCCACATCCACCTCCATTTTTGATTTTTTTTATGTGAAATTTGTTTAAAAATGCTTTTAAGTTATTTATCTGTCCCCATTTCTTTGTAGGGCACTTGTCCGACCCTTACCCCCATTTTCTTTCCTTTTGCAGACCTCTAGGACTTTCCAGGACTTTTTTAGAGCAATTTTCAGAAGTTTTAGTAAAATTACCAGAACCCCGGACCCGAACCCGGACTTTTTTTTGAAAAGTCCAGGTTCGGGTCCGGGTCCCGGACACCCAAAAGTTTGGTACGGACCCGAACTTTACAGTCCGGGTTCGCTCAACACTAATTATGAATTATAATAAGCTATTATTTTTTCAAATGTTCTTCCTTATTTCTGACCTTTGCAGTGTGTGACTGTATATATGCATACTGTATGTATGTGTGTGTGCATACTGGGTGTGTACATACTGTGCTTATATTGTATGTAAACACACAGTATACATTAAATACACATCCAATATACACACAGTATATACACACCCAGTATGCACACACACATACATACAGTATGCATATATACAGTCACACACTGCAAAAGTCGGAAATAAGGAAAAACATTTGATATAATAATAGCTTATTATAATATATAATAAGTAAAAATTATAAATTAATAACTTATTATTTCAAATGTTCTTCCTTTAAAAAGAATATTTGAAATAATAATAAATAACTATTAAATATAGGTATTGAAATTTTCTAGAAAGTATGACTATTAGTGCTAAATTTCATATTTAAGTTCATTAACAACCAAACTTTCAAGGAAATTCCAATACCTATAATTTAATAGTTATTAGTTAGTTATTATTTCAAATATTCTTAGTTTTTTCCAATTTTCAGATTTTCGTATTTCCGAATTTCGGATTTTGGTCTGCTCCGTTTGCCAAATTTCCGAATTATCGCAATTGCCGAATTACCGCAAATTTCCAAATGACCGCAATTGCCGAATTATCGCGAATTTCCGAATTACCGCAATTGCCGAATTACCACGAATTTCCGAATTTCGGATTTCCGAATTTCCGAATTACGATTTTTTTTTAATTTCCAAATTTCCAAATTTCCGAATTGTTTGAATTTCCGAATTCCCGAAAAACGAAAAAAACTAATTTTTTAGCCATGCACAAGTCTAGTTCTTAGTGCGTTACTCCCAGTTTAACAAATTATAGTTCTAAGTGTGTTACTGCCAGTTTAACGCCATAAACTTCTGTGTGCATTACTGCCAGTGTAAAGCCAAATAGTTATAAGTGCGCTACTGCCAATTTAACAGCATATAGTTCTAAGTGCGTTACTGCCAGTTTAACTTCTATTACTTCTGTGTGTGTTACTGCCAGTTTAACAGCATTTATGTCTGTGTGCGTTACTGCCAGTTTAACACCATTTATTTCTGTGTGCATTACTGCCAGTTTAAAGCCATATAGTTCTAAGTGCGTTACTGCCTGTTTAACGCCATTTACTTCTGTGTGCGTTACTGCCAGTTTAACATAATTTACTTCTGTGCGCATTACTGCCAGTTTGCCTGTGCTATCCAGCCACAGCATGCAGAGGAGGTGGTTGACTGGCTTACTAAACCTTCCTCATCCTCATCATCCTCTCTCACGCAAGCAGACACAATTGTGCAGTCCCCTGCAGTTGCCCGAGTGGATAAAACTGTCTCCTTATCCACATCTATTCCTGCCATAGCCCAACATCAGCCATGAAAGAGGAGTCAGATGAGTTAGTTAACCACAGCCATTTACTTCTGTGTGTGTTACTGCCATTTTAACGCCATATCGTTCTAATTGTGTTACTGCCAGTTGAATGCAATTTACTTCTGTGTGCGTTACTGCCAGTTTAAAGCCATATAGTTCTAAGTGCGTTACTGCCAGTTTAACGTCATATAGTTCTGTGTGTGATACTGCCAGTTTAACGCCATATAGTTCTGTGTGCATTACTGCCAGTTTAACGCCATTTACTTCTGTGTGCATTACTGCCTGTTTAAAGCCATATAGTTCTAAGTGCATTACTGCCAATTTAACGCCATATAGTTTTAAGTGCTTTACTGCCAGTTTAACGCCATTTACTTCTGTGTGCATTACTGCCAATTTAACACCATATAGTTATGAGTGTGTTACTGCCAGTTTAATGCCATGTAGTTATAAGAGCGTTACTGCCAGTTTAATGCCATTTACTTCTGTGTGCGTTACTGCCAGTTTATTGTCATATAAATGCGTTACTGCCAGTTTAACGCCATTTACTTCTGTGTGCGATACTGCCAGTTTAACGCCATATAGTACTATGTGCATTACTGCCAGTTTAATGCCATTTGCTTCTGTGTGCATTACTGCCAGTTTAAAGCCATATAGTTCTAAGTGCGTTACTTCCAGGTTAACCTCCTTTACTACTGTGTGTGTTACTGCCAGTTTAACGCTATATAGTTCTAAGTGAATTACTGCCAGTTTAATGCCTTTTACTTCTGTGTGCATACTGCCAGTTTAACGCCATATAGTTCTAAGTGCTTAAGTGCCAGTTTAAAGCCATTTACTTCTGTGTGCGTTACTGCCAGTTTAATGCCATATAGCTCTTAGTGCATTACTGTGAGTTTAACGCCATTTACTTCTGTGTTCGTTATTACCAGTTTAACACCATATAGTTATAAGTGTCTTACTGCCAGTTTAACCCCATATAGTTTGAAGAGCGTTACTTCCAGTTTAATGTCATTTTTTTCTGTGTGCGTTACTGACAGTTTATTGCCATATAGTTCTAAGTGCGTTACTGCCAGTTTAACGCCATATAGTTCTAATTGCAATACTGCCAGTTTAAAGCCATTTACTTCTGTGTGCGTTACTGCCAGTTTAATGGCATATATTTTTGAGTATGTTACTGCCAGTGTAACGCCATTTACTTCTGTGTGCGTTACTGCCAGTTTAACACCATATTGTTCTAAGTGCGTTACTGCCAGTTTAACGCCATATAGTTCTAAGTGTGTTACTGCAAGTTTAATGCCATTTAATTCTGTGTGCATTACTACCAGTTTAATGCCATATAGTTCTAAGTGCTTTACAGCCAATTTAACGCCATATAGTTTTAAGTGCTTTACTGCCAGTTTAACGCCATTTACTTCTGTGTGCATTACTGCCAATTTAACACCATATAGTTATGAGTGTGTTACTGCCAGTTTAATGCCATGTAGTTATAAGAGCGTTACTGCCAGTTTAATGCCATTTACTTCTGTGTGCGTTACTGCCAGTTTATTGTCATATAAATGCGTTACTGCCAGTTTAACGCCATTTACTTCTGTGTGCGATACTGCCAGTTTAACGCCATATAGTACTATGTGCATTACTGCCAGTTTAATGCCATTTGCTTCTGTGTGCATTACTGCCAGTTTAAAGCCATATAGTTCTAAGTGCGTTACTTCCAGGTTAACCTCCTTTACTACTGTGTGCGTTACTGCCAGTTTAACGCTATATAGTTCTAAGTGAATTACTGCCAGTTTAATGCCTTTTACTTCTGTGTGCATACTGCCAGTTTAACACCATATAGTTCTAAGTGCTTAAGTGCCAGTTTAAAGCCATTTACTTCTGTGTGCGTTACTGCCAGTTTAATGCCATATAGCTCTTAGTGCATTACTGTGAGTTTAACGCCATTTACTTCTGTGTTCGTTATTACCAGTTTAACACCATATAGTTATAAGTGTCTTACTGCCAGTTTAACCCCATATAGTTTGAAGAGCGTTACTTCCAGTTTAATGTCATTTTTTTCTGTGTGCGTTACTGACAGTTTATTGCCATATAGTTCTAAGTGCGTTACTGCCAGTTTAACGCCATATAGTTCTAATTGCAATACTGCCAGTTTAAAGCCATTTACTTCTGTGTGCGTTACTGCCAGTTTAATGGCATATATTTTTGAGTATGTTACTGCCAGTGTAACGCCATTTACTTCTGTGTGCGTTACTGCCAGTTTAACACCATATTGTTCTAAGTGCGTTACTGCCAGTTTAACGCCATATAGTTCTAAGTGTGTTACTGCAAGTTTAATGCCATTTAATTCTGTGTGCATTACTACCAGTTTAATGCCATATAGTTCTAAGTGCTTTACAGCCAATTTAACAACAATTAGTTCTTAGTGCATTACTCACAGTTTAACATATTATAGTTCTAAGTGTGTTACTGCCAGTTTAACGCCATAAACTTCTGTGTGCGTTACTGCCAGTTTAACGGCATATAGCTCTAAGTGTGTTACTGACAGTTTAACTCCTATTACCTCTGTGCGCGTTATTGCCAGTTTAATGCCATTTATGTCTGGGTGCGTTACTGCCAGTTTAACGCCATTTACTTCTGTGTGCATTACTGCCAGTTTAAAGCCATATAGTTCTAAGTGTGTCACTGCCAGTTTAACACCATTTACTTCTGTGTGCGTACTGCCAGTTTGCCTGTGATATCCAGCCACAGCATGCAGAGGAGCAGATGGACTGGCTTACTAAACCTTCCTCATCCTCATCATCCTCTCTCATTCCTGCCATAGCCCCAACATCAGCCATGGAGGAGGAGTCAGATGAGTTAGTTGACCACAGCCATTTACTTCTGTGTGCATTACTGCCAGTTTAACGCCATATTTTTCTAATTGCGTTACTGCCAGTTTAACGCAATTTACTTCTGTGTGCATTACTGCCAGTTTAAAGCCAAATAGTTCTAAGTGCGTTGCTGCCAGTTTAACGCCATTTATTTCTGTGTGCGTTACTGCCAGTTTAACGTCATATAGCTCTGTGTGCATTACTGCCAGTTTAACGCCGTTTACTTCTGTGTGCATTACTGCCAGTTTAACGCCATATTTTTCTAATTGCGTTACTGCCAGTTTAACGCAATTTACTTCTGTGTGCATTACTGCCAGTTTAAAGCCATATAGTTCTAAGTGCGTTGCTGCCAGTTTAACGCCATTTATTTCTGTGTGCGTTACTGCCAGTTTAACGTCATATAGTTCTGTGTGCATTACTGCCAGTTTAACGCAATTTACTTCTGTGTGCATTACTGACAGTTTAAAGCCATATAGTTCTAAGTGCATTACTGCCAATTTAACGCCATATAGTTTTAAGTGCTTTACTGCTAGTTTAACGCCATTTACGTCTGTGTGCATTACTGCCACTTTAATGCCATACAGTTTTAAGTGCGTTACTGCCAGTTTAACGCCATTTACTTCTGTGTGCTTTATTGCCAGTTTAACACCATATAGTTATAAATGTGTTACTGCCAGTATAACACCATGTAGATCTAAGAGCGTTACTGCCAGTATAACACCATGTAGATCTAAGAGCGTTACTGCCAGTTTAATGCCATTTACTTCTGTGTGCGTTACTGCCAGGTTATTGTCATATAGTTCTAAGTGCGTTACTGCCAGTTTAACGCCATATAGTTCTATGTGCATTACTGCCAGTTTAACGCCATTTACTTCTGTGTGCATTACTGCCAGTTTAAAGCCATATAGTTCTAAGTGCGTTACTTCCAGTTTAACATCATTTACTACTGTGTGCGTTACTGCCAGTTTAACGCCATATAGTTCTAAGTGCATTACTGCCAGTTTAACCAGTTCCCTACCGACGCATAGTAAAATGATGTCATCAGGGACTGTTCCTCGATCCGGGAGAACGTCATATGATGTTAATTACGTTACTGCTAGTGTTGAGCGAACCCGGACTGTAACGTTCGGGTCCGTACCGAACTTTCGGGTGTCCGTGGCATGGACCCGGACCCGGACATTTCAAAAATTGTTCGGGTTCGGTCCGGGGTTCTGCTATTTAACTCCACGTGCTGAGAAGCTGCAGGGCAGCCAATCAACAAGCGTTTCACTGGTTTGCCCTTAGAAGCCATCACAGCCATGCCTACTAATGGCATGGCTGTGATTGGCGAGTGCATCATGTGAGGTCGAATATTTCTCCGACCCAGTGTACTACGTGAGCGGTTAGTGTCGGTACGGTAATCATCCGTACCGACACTACCGAAGATTCCCGTTTGGTCACTTTGCGAACAACTAACCGACGGGACGTCGAAGAGTCGTGCACCTCAATTTATCGTCTTGGGGCCTGGCTTGGGCTTGTTAAAAACTTTACAGGCCCAGGCCCAGGTACGGTGCCTGTGGGCTTTCAAGCCATGCCTGGGCTTGCAATGTCAGGCCCAAGCGAGTTGTGATCGTCATTGCATTAATTGTAGTATACTGCAAGAGGGCCTAGCTCCTTGTCAGGGACTACTGTAGTAAAA
>BLSH010151022.1:159002-173110 GCA_018402905.1 Glandirana rugosa | reverse complement strand
GGCTTAGCTTGGGACGAAGGGATCATAAGTTCGTTCGTAGGAAAGAGCGAATGCCCGAACGATGCTTCATTCAGAACGAGCGGAGGAACGATCGAACTGGCGTTTTCGGGCTCTTCCGTTCTAAGTTTAGATTTTGCCGGACTTGAGGTGGAGGGAGAGGGTGGGGGTGACAACTCACCCGATTCGCCTGGAGGAGTGAAGGATCCAAGTAATCCCCTCTGGGGAGAGTAGAGAGTTGTGGCTGTGTCTCCTGCTGTGGGAGCGACGCCATCTTGGGTCCCCATGCGGCCTGGAGCAGGAAAGAAATCTGTCAATTTCCTAGGTGCTTTAAAGTCCTTTCTTCTTTTGGACATTCCTGGAGGTGCTAGGAGAGATCAGGTATACGTGGGGTAGTTGAAAGTCCCGGTGTCTGTCGTGGATCGGTCGTTTTTAGCCGTTTAGCACAGGAGCTGTGGAGTTAGGCAACCATTCAGCAGTGTCGTCAGGCCACGCCCCCGTGTTAATGCCAGTTTAACGCCATTTACTTCTGTGTGTTTTACTGCCAGTTTGCCTATGGTATCCAGCCACAGTATGCAGAGGAGGTGGTGGACTGGCTTACTAAACCTTCCTCATCCTCATCATCCTCTGGCACGCAAGCAGAGACAAGTGTGCAGTTCTCTGTAGTTGCCAGAGTGGATAAACCTTTCTCCTTATCCACATCTATTCCTGCCATAGCCCCAAAATCAGCCATGGAGGAGGAGTCAGCTGAGTTATTTGACCACAGCATCAGCCACTTGCTCCTTGATGATGCCCAGCCATTCCTCGATTCAGATGTATGTTCTGAGGTTGAGGATGACAGGAACATGAGCCTAGAGAGAGGGGAGAACACTGGTAGACAAATTGGCATTCATGTTCCCCCATCCGCAGTGTATTGCCAAGTTGTCTCCAGTGGTATTGATGATGGAGGAGATGGAAATGATGATGATGATGAGGTCACTGATGCGACTTGGGTGCTAGATAGAGCAGAGGAGAAAACTGAAGGTGAGGTGGCACAACCCCAAGAAGGCCGACATTAAGAAACAGTAGAGAGTAGAGAGCAGCCACCCTATTCCATCACATTCTGCAGCTGTTCTCTCCCACACATCAAACCTGGCAAAAACACCAGCCATTTGGGTACTACATGCTTAACAAGGCATTTAATGTCCAACCACTCAGCCTGTTGGAAAGAACACCTAAAAGCCACACAAAAGGGCAACAAATATGTCCCTCCTCCTCCTACTGCTCCTTACCCACTTTAGTCTGCCCCTACTATACAGAGTCATTACCTCTCAGCAGCCTCCACTGACAGAAATGATGGTATAGCACAGGGTGTCCCAGGTCCTAGCAGCACATCTGCCAGCAGCACACCACCAACTGTAGACTGTAACCGGCAAATTTCTCTGCCCCATCTGCTGCAGTAGAAAAAATACAATCCCTGCCACCCACGTGGCCAGCGTCTAAATGCAAGCTTGTCATAGCTGTTGGCTCTTCAACTTTTGCCTTTCAGCCTGGTGGATTCTGCCCCCTTCTGTGAATTCGCACAATGTGCTGTACCACAATGGCAGGTTCCCAGTCACTACTACTTTTCACGTAAGGCTGCTCCAACTCTCTACCGTCACGTGGAAGGGAATGTTCTGGCATCATTGGGCAAGGCAGTCAGCCGTAAAATCCACCTTACTGCTGACACGTGGTTTAGCAAGCATGGGCAGGGATGATATATTTAGTTCACAGCACACTGGGTAATGCTGCTTGCAACTCGAAGGGATGCAGGACAGGGCTCGGTGCTGCAGCTTGTTGTGCCCCCATGTCTCCATACAGCTGGTGATGATGATGCCAGACCTGTGAGCTCTACCCCCTCCTCCTCCTCCGCCACCTCCATGTCTTCCTTTGCAGAATTGTCCTATGAACATCAGGTACCCTCTAAGCGTTCAAAGGGCTATTTCATAAGTCAGGCTAAAAGGTGCCGGGACAGGAACCACACCGGACCAGAGATTCTTGCAGCTCTGCAGGGACAGGCCCAGAGGTGGTTCACACCATGCCAGCTGGAGCCAGGAATGGTGGTGTGCCATAATGGCTGAAACCTCCTGTCTGACCCTAGACAGGCACATGTCCTCAAATTGTGGTGCAGTGTTTCCTAAATACGTACCCAGGGTTGGAAGATGTGCTAAAGCTGGCCAGAAGAGTCTGTAGCCATTTCAGCCGGTCATACACAGCCAGTACTCGGTTGGCTGAATTTCAACGGGAATTTCACCTACCCATAAACTGCCTGATTTGTGACATGCCCACCAGGTGGAACTTGACTTTAGCAATGCTGCACATGCTATACATGCAGCAGAGGGCCATCAATGAGTACCTGTGCGAGTATGGCATCATGGCAGGCTGAAAAATGTGAATACTGCGCTTGTGAAAAAATGTGTCAGATATCCATAGCAACACTCATGTGAGATATACACGTCAATTAGGCATAATATAAAATCCTGTTGCGCTACACCTGGATAGTTATCTCTAAACAACACTAGTGATAATTAGTGAAAAACAAAACAAAACAAAACAAAAGTGCATACATAAATAAATTCTAGTCCACTGAAAAATTCATGTGCAACATGAAAACTCCAAAGGTAAATAGACCATGAGTAATAAATTCATAAAGTCCAACAAAGATGGTTAAATAATGTTGGCTCCAGACTGGTTCACGCTTTAATCACCATGAGCATGCAACATTCGATCTATCTTGTGGACTCACATATGCTGTCTTTGACGTCCTGTAATAGTTGGTCAATTATCTGGGGTAAGAGTACATCTTACATATGGGTGGAGGATACGTCATTTTCAATGTTGCATGCTCATGGTGATTAATGCGTGAACCATTCTAGAGCCAACCTTATTTAACCATCTTTACTGGACTTTTTGAATTTATTACTCATGGTCTATTAACCCTTGGAGTTCTCATGTTGCACATGAACTTTTCAGTGGACTAGTATTCATTTATGTATGCACTTTTGTTTTGTTTTTCCCTAATTTCCCTAATTATCATTAGTGTTGTTTAGAGATAACTATCCAGTTGTAGCCTGACACAATTTTATATTATGATCATTAAGGATGCATGCACTGTACTGTCACCATTTGAGGAGGCCACAAGGATGGTGAGCCATGATAGTGCATGCATCAGTGACACAATCTCTGTTGTGTTCCTGCTGGAGCAGACACTGCATAGGATTATGGACAGGGCGCTGGAGGAAGAGCGGCAGAAAGAAGACGAGGACTTCCTTTCCTCTCAAGGCCCACTTTATCCAGACACCATCATTCCTATGTCACAGAACACACAGGAGGAGAGAAGGGAGGAGGATGAGGAGGAGGATTCTGGAATTTTCGCAGGCTTCAAAGAAGAGGAAGGCATGCGCCAATCTGTTAGCGATGGCTTTCCAACCCCGTGACCCTTGGGAGTAGTACGTGGCTGGGAGGAGGAAGTTCCAGATGCTGTCATCCTGAGTGACCCCAAGAAGTCTGCTTCTCAAGCCTCTGCAAATTTGAGGCCCATGGGCAACCTCATGCTTCAAAGCCTGCGAAAGGACCCAAGAATATGTGGCATAAAGGAGAATGACCATTACTGATTGGCAACCCTCCTTGACCACCGTTATAAGGGGAAGGTGTCAGAACTCATCCCGTCCCCACAGGGAGTACAGAAGATAAAATCACTTGAGGACACATTAAAGAGGATATTTTGAATGTTTTTCCCGACTCCAGTAGGTTACAGTGTCGTGGAAAACATTCTTTTGAGTCTTCTGTTGGTCAAGAGAGGATCGTTGGAGAAGGCGTCTGCGTCAGTGAGGCATTTCATAATTTTTTTAGTCCTCGTCGCCTAGGCAGGTCTGCCTCCACATCCCATGGGCAGTGTCTGCATCACATGGTGGATGATTACCTCGGGGGGCCAAAACAGAGATGGAGAGCTTTCCAGCTGATCATCCACTGGCTTGCTGGGTCATGAGAATAGACCACTGGCCATAACTTGCCCAGTATGCTATTGAGTTGTTGGGCTGCCCTGCATCCAGTGTGCTTTCAGAACGGGCATTCAGTGCTGCAGGAGGTTTTGTGACTGATCATAGAACGCGTCTGTGCACAGACTCCGTGGACCGTTTGACTTTCATAAAAATGAATCAGTCATGGATTACCAGCTATGAAGCCCCTGATGCCAATGTCACCAATTTAGTTTTTTTGGAATGTGGAATCTCTGCGCTCTCTTACCCTCCTCTCCCTCTACAGTTGTCATTAGGTTACCAGGACCTAATCTTTTTTGAGGAGCTGCCTCCATTCACCATACATCAATTTTTTTTACCTATTCCAACACACTAGCACCATAGCTCCCACTCCAATTCCTTCCTTCTTTGAGGCTGCCTAGCTTTGAGGGTGTTCAATAATTTCATCTGGAACAATGTTTTTGGTATAGGTTTAATGGGCACAATTAACACTCAAAGATCATTTTTTCAGCACCTGTTTGACAGGTGCATATCATTGCAATTTCTTAGCCTTCATCAAGAGCACCTCTATAGGGTTATGGTGTGAAGGCACCACCGACACCCAAAGCCCAATTTTTACACACCCGTTACTTCTATCCAAAGTCAAAGTGACACCAGAATTTATCCAAAAAAATCTCTAATCTTGTTCCCAGTGCACTACATTGTAGCCTCATCATACACACTGGCTCCCCAGCTGTTGCTGAGCAAAATAAAGGCAGCTTGCAGGGAAAATGTAATTTTTTTGGGCTTTATAACTGCAATTATTGCTGCAGCAGATTCTAGACATGGTACAGATCTGCCACTTTACAGGTCGACTAAGGGGACCCCCCAGGCACTATATTTGAAAGAAATTTTTCATTTTTATGCTTTCACTTTAAAAATCCAAAAAACACTGCTCGTTTAAAAATGACATTTTTGAAAAACTTTTTTTTTTCATTGATACATGTCCCCCAGGGCAGGACCCGGACTCCTATAACCATTGTATGCACAATTACTTGCATATAAGCCTTCAAAATGGGCACTTTTGATTTTTGAAGTTCAGGTCCCATTGACGTTAATGGGGTTCTTTATTTGGGTTCGAACTTTCACGGTGTTCGAAAGTTCTGGCGCGAACTGAACAGGGGTCCATTCAGCCCATCTCTACTTTATACCAATACATTATACCAATTATTTTATAAGGGGTACAGTTTCACCAGGATTGCTTGATGGTGCCACTTTTGGTATATAGTTAATAATTCTTCTGGCATACAATTGTTGTAGCACAGGTGCTGAGTCAATAGTAAGTGTATACCAGAAAATACTTGAGACAAGTTAAGGAACGTATTCTTCTTCTTAAATTTAACTCATCATGTTGACATCAAGCAGAAGTTATAACACATGGGGGGTCTCAAAAATGGACCCTGTGTTCAAAAATAAGCTATTAATAATGTTTTCTATATTTCAAGAAAAGACACTATGAAAAGTATTATAAGCTTATTTTGAGGCACAATAGGATGCTAAAGCAGTACAGTTTAAGCACTATCACGAGACCCACCAAACAGCACCACCAATGCCAAGTTTATATCTATAATATCCAGTAATACATGTAATTCAATGCTTCTGCAGACTTTGGTTTTGGTGAAAATGAAGCTGAAAATCAAACAGCAAAAGTTCATAGGGGCCGCCAAAGAATTCCAAGAAAGAACCTATTGTCCCATGCCAAGAATAAACATCCCAGTTTTAAAAGCTGAAAATCAATGTAACAATATAACAAGCCTTCATAGCAACATTGTGCAAGGAAAAAGCAGTCTATTCTCATTCAAATCCAGACATGTTTTCTTTTATGTGGGAATTCTTTGTATGTGCACAATTTTCTTTGTAAGGAATTTTACATTTTGTCTTTATTGGATTGTCAGGATACATCACAGTAGACCTCGTGTATTAAAGTGTCAATACAAAGAACTGTTGTTATTTTCCTGCTTCCACCAGATTCAAACTAAACTTAGAAATGAGACATAAAATCTGAAAAATAAAGTAACTGTAATCCCTAACTGGATGACATTTTGTTTGCTAAAACACTGACCACCCTCTAATACTGGACTATTGTCCTGACACTCTTTGAAGCTGAAGAATCTACCTGCATAAATAGCAAAATATGTATAGCATTAAATAATGTGTCCTTTCGAAGATGATCTATTACTAGCTATACAATGACTTCAATAAATGAAAACCTTCACAGACATATTGGTGAATGAAGATTTTGGATACATCTATTTTGAGCACACATGACATGGTGGGGCAAGGTTTAGTTTGAGAAATAGGTTTAAAAATTTACTTGCATATATTTTTTTGCAGGACCAAAAAAGACAACAAAAAGTTTTGACTGTAAGATTGAAATTTTGTAATGAAGAATACAGTTTGCACAGCACACTTCAACTCAGCAAGACAGACAGAATACTTCATAATTAAGTAGTAGCTATTTTAAAGTTGTGCAATACTAATAGCATGCTGAACATATAAAAAATTAACTGTAATGTTTAGGGATTTTACATCTTTTTTTATCAGTAACTGGACTGAAAAAATACAAAGATTAAAATATGTTTTCTTTCTCCTTTTTAGTAAGCATAAAACATTTCACATCAATATTTTGTATTCTTTTTTTTTTAAATATATTTTATTGAGGATTTCAAGGTACGTTAGTAGAGTTCAACAAAAACAGTATCAAACTAAGGTGAAGTACAGTACACAATGAGCAAATGTAGCGGTTTACAGGTAAGGCTGTAATGACATTTCGATGGCGAGGAAGGAAGATAAAATAAGATAAAGGAAAATAACAAAGAAGGAAGATATAGGGGATACAAGCATAGAGTCAAAAAGGTTAGAAGTGGATGCAAAAGGGGGGAAAGGGAAGGGGGGGGGGGAGGGGAGGAAGAGGAGGTGGAAAGGAGAAGACTAGAGCATACTTATGTGGAAGAGCACATTGCATATTTGGGGCTAAACAAGCCCAGGAGTCTATGATGGAGGGTCCAGAGGTGATCAGGCTACATTTCTGGAGAGGTAGCATTGGATTGGGCTTTATGGGGAGACAAGAGTGGAGGGGAGGGTGCCTCCTGGTTGCGTGAGCAGAGGTCGTATTGAAGGCCTAATGATATAAAGGGGTGTTGCAGGGGGATGAGGAAAAAGGGTCCAATATCTCAGTCAGTATCATTGTCGCTGGAGGGGGGGAGGTGCAAGAGCTGCTGATTTCCGGGTGAGGAACGAGATGGTGATGAGTAGAGCTTGTAGGGATCCCACTTTTTTTGGAAGAAAACGCTATTGTCCGCGTAGCATAGGGTTGCCAAATATTCCTTGGAGAGGAGGTCAAAAAGGTCTCTTTTGACCATGGACAAGGATGGTGGTGTAGAGGAGGTCCATTGTTTTAGGATGGTTCTTCTAGTGACCATGAGGCAAGAGGATATCCATGCTTTGGTATGTTTCGGTAATGGAGAGGAGGATCCCAGGTGGGGTTGCAGATCCGAGTTTCCAAGGTATCCAAATAGAAGAGGAAGTGGATCAACGGAGAGATGGTAACTTGTGATCTGGTTTGCCAAGTTTGCCACCTGGGCCCAGAGATCGCTAATGGGTTGACACTCCCACAGCCTGTGTTTCAAGGATGGCCTATAGAGTTTGCACCAAGGGCAGAGGAAGGGGGTGCCGCGTTCTTTAGCGAAGAGAAAGATACATAGGCTCGGTGAAAGATTTTAAGCTGTTGCTCCCTCCAGAATTCGCTGGTTATATAGGAATGTACCAAGTTGTAGCCCATCAGGATTAAGTCTCCCGCTTTAATCGAGGGAAAGTCTTTGGTCCACTTGAGGGTGGGATCGTGGCTCCATGCCTTTGGGAGGTTTGCCGAAATCGTTTTGTATATGTCAGAGATTTTGCGTGAGTTGCTGGTCATAAGATTGTCCAGGACTGAGGTAGTGAAGTGCTTTAATCTATTTGGGTGAAGAGACACTGCAGAGCTTACTGCTTGTTGTACGAAAATTAAGTGATTACCCGGAAGGTTGAAATGAGCCTGGAGTGCAGTGAAGGGGGGTGCCCTCCCAGAAGAGGGGTCGAACAGTTGTGACAATTTAATTAGACCTAAGGAGGCCCAGGTGGAAAAGCCTGCAAAACGCTGTGGGGAGGTGAATTGTGGGTGTCCCAATATGGGGAGGTAACTAGAGATAGTTGAGGGGAGGTTTAGTTTGGATCTTACTTCCCTCCAGGTTATGTTGGTGTCTCTAAATAACAAATTGTGTTTGAGTTCCACTGGGAGGGAGTGGAGTTTCATATGGAGCAGTGCAGCCAAATCCCACTGGGCCCGCCATTTGTGATTCCAGGTCCAAATTGGAGCAATTCGAGGTGCCCAAGAGCCAATCCGTACCCACTCTAAGGAGGCAAGCCAGGTTATAGTTTCGTATGCTCGAGAGGTTCATACCTCCTTCATGTTTCGGAAGGGTGAGTTTTGTTAGGGCTATTCTAGGGCGGCGGCCCTGCCAGAGAAAGATGGACAGGGCTCTGTGGAGGGCTTGGATGTCTTTATGCTTCAAAAGAAGGGGTATCTTCTGTAAGGGGTATAGGAGTTTCGGGAAGGTAACCATTTTGAACAGGTGGCATCTGCCAGCCAGGGAAAGGGGGAGATTGGCCCAATTCTCCATTTCATTGATCATATTGTTTATGACTTGAGGGAAATTTAGGTGGTAAATGGAGGTCGGCGTTTTGCCTATTTTGATGCCTAGGTAATTAATGTGGTGTTTGGCCAGTAAAAAGGTAGATTTTGTTGCCAATTCAGGTGTTCTAGTGTGGAGAAGGGGGAGTACCTTGCTCTTGGCAAAGTTGATCCTTATGCCTGAGCAGGATCTGAAGTTGCTAAGGATGTCTTGGATGTGGGGGAGGTCGATACTCAGATTTGCTGAGAATATAAGTACATCATCGGCGAAGAGAGCCGTACGGATCTCTTGTTTGCCTATTTGGACACCATGAATCTGGGAGTGAAAGTTTAGAAAACGGGAAAGAGGTTCAATGGCCATATTGAAGAAGAGGGGGGATAAGGGGCAGCCCTGGCGGGTGCCTTTGTGTAAGGGGATGTTGTTTGAGATATGGCCAGCCACTACCACATTGGCAAAGGGGGCAGAATACATTGTGCTAACGAGATGAGAAAAGGAGCCTCCAATGCCAAATTTGTGTAGGACCAACCTCAGCCAGCGAAAGTTGATGATATCGAAAGCCTTTTCGGCATCTAATGTTACAATGGCTATGTCGCTGGCTGGGTTGGCTCTGGCATGTTCGAGGGCCGCTAACACTTTGCGTATATTGGAGGCGGCAGTACGTCCAGTGGTGAAGCCTGCCTGCGCGGGGTGGATAAGGGAGGGCATAATAGTTGCTAGTCTTTTGGCCATGATTTTTGATAAGATTTTGGAATCAAGGTTTAGTAGTGAAATGGGACGGTAGGAATCAGGTTCCAAGGGGTCTTTGCCCTTTTATGGGATCAATTTGATATGTGCCTGTAGACCAGAAGGGAGGTAGGAGCCACCCTCCATGATGTGCTGGTATAGATTAGTCAAGCTTGGGGAGAGGACGTTTTTGAGGGCTTTGAAGAATTCTGAGGTGTACCCGTCTGGGCCGGGCGCTTTGTTAGGGGTTAGCGAGGCTATAGCAGATTGGACTTCGGGTTCAGTGATCTGGGAGTTGAGCATGGCCAGTTGTGAGGAGGTAATTTGGGGTAGTTGGATGCGGTCTAAAAAGGCTTGGGCTGCTGCGGGGTCGATTTGGTCGCCCCCATACAATTTCGAGTAAAAGTCTTCCAGTACTTTGATAATGTCTTCTGGGGATTGGGCAAGAGAACCATCTGTGGATTTGAGGGCAGTAATATGTGTTGGAGCTGGACGGCCTTTGCAGAGACAGGTGAGGAGTTTCCCCGCTTTGTTGACAAATTTGTGTAGCTGTAGGTCGTGGCATGATTGGTGGTATTGTTCTTTGACTCTAGCCCAGGAGTCGAAGGTGTCTTTGGCCTCCTTCCATGTTTTCCTATTTGCCAGGGAGTTCGACTGGTTAAGGCGAGACTGAGCCTCCCAAAGAGAGGCCCTCGCTTCTAGATATTTTGCTGTTGTCTTTTTTTGTGTGCGCACGAGAACGCTATTATTTTGCCTCTGAGGACTGCCTTACCTGCCTCCCAGAGGAAGCAAGGATCGTCAGAGTGGGTAGCATTATTGTGTAGGTAGTCAGACCAGGTGGTTTTTAGGGTACTGATTAGGTCATGGTCGCCTGCTAGATGAGAGGGGAATCTCCAAAGTCTGGTAGCTTTTGGTGTCTCAAGGCCCGAAATTGCGAGGGACAAGGGGGCATGGTCCGAAATGACCAGTTCTAAGATTTGTGGGTCGGAGGTAAGTTGTAGCATAGGGGCATTACAGAGGAAATAATCTATTCTAGACAAACTAGAGTGGGGGTGTGAGAAGAACCTGTATTCTCTGGCTATGCGGTTGGCAAGCCTCCATGGATCAAGCAGGTGGAGTGCTTCAGTGAAGTGGGTTAGGGGAGTCTCCGAGGAGAGAGGGTGTACGGTTGGGGCTGGCCCGGATCTGGACCTGTCTTTCTGGAGGTGCATCACAGTGTTAAAGTCACCCCCCAACAGTAATGGGAGGTGAAGGTGGGGGGCGATTCTGGCAGTGAGGAGTTGAAAGAAGGATTTTGAGGGGGAGTTGGGAGCATAGACATTGGCAAGGACTATTTCTCTATTGGCCAGCTTAATTTTCAGGATTAGTATTCTGCCCTCGCCGTCCTTCTCCTCTGAGAGGACTTCGTGGGAGAAGTTGTTGCGGGTGAGGATGAGGAGGCCTGATTTGCCTTTTACTGATGGGTCCCATAAACATTTCCCACCCATAATTTGCGCATTCGGGAGAAGTCCTTCTTGCAGAGATGCGTTTCTTGAAGGAAAGCTACATCGGTTTTGAGGCGTTTTAAATGGCGTAGGATGGCCATTCGTTTATGTGGCGATCTCAGCCCTTTAACATTCCAGGATATGACCTTTATGGTGGGTCAAAAGTTAGCAGGCTAGTGGATGAGAAGGTGAATGTTATTATAGGGGGTAAGTGAGGAGGCATCAGGGGGCACTGACCATGGGAGTAATGGGAAAAACTCTGGCCTGTGTGCTCAACTAGTTTGGATGAGGATAGGCTGAGGGTTGCACGGATATACATACAAAAGAAAGGAACAGTAAAACAAACATAATGGAAAATATACGACTTCTCTTTTTTCCACATGAGAAACATGTCTCCTACCTGGACAACGTTACCGGAGATGTGCCTCTGTTCCCGAGCACGGGCTATTATAGGAGAGAGAGGTAGCACCCGGGCAGGACGTAAAATCTCGAGGTGACCAGGCATATTGGAAAACAAGATTATAGGTTACCACCTCAGGAGATTTCCGGAAAGGCTGTGTAGGTGTTGAGGGAGCAAAGAAAGTGGTGGTAAAACCGGATAGGATAAACATCGATAAAAACAACCAGGGTACAGCATATGAATGAATACAAACTCATGAGGGACAGACCGCATGAAGGCTAACGTCAATTGGAATGAAGTAGTGATAACTTAGCAAGAAGGACTAAACATATCAACCGAGTTGCAAGCGGAGGGAGTTGGGCCTGGCAGAAA
This sequence comes from Glandirana rugosa, assembly GCA_018402905.1. Lineage (NCBI taxonomy): Eukaryota > Metazoa > Chordata > Amphibia > Anura > Ranidae > Glandirana > Glandirana rugosa. Next base: position 161,430 of record BLSH010151022.1, on the reverse strand, counting down.
CTTGTGTTACTTAGCCTTGTTAGCGTATCGTGGTCTCTTCGGGGAGTCCTTCCTAGGGCTGCGCAGATCTCTAGCAGTTGGAGATGGGGAGGCTGCAGGGGCCTGTTGGGTGTCCATGAGTATGTGGAGGTACGTGTGCAGATAGTTGGCTGCCTCTTCTGGGTGTGAGAAGGATTTGGCCTCACCAGTTGAATCTGTAAAGCAAAGTATGGCCAGGTATGACAGGGGGAATTTGATCCCTTTCTGGTAGAGAGCAGAGCAGACCGGCTGGAAAGCCTTACGGCGACGGGCTACTTCTTGTGAGTAATCTGCATAATTGAGATAGCGTACAATTACAGGGCGGGTTGTGCGACGATCATTGGAGGGGGGACCCAGACAATGCGCTCGTTCGACTGTACAGGTGCCTGTGAGGCCTAAGGCTTGAGGTAGGTGTACAGCACAGATATCCGGTAGGGTAGTGTTATTGAAGGATTCAGGGAGCCCAATGATACGTAAATTGTTCCTCCTGGTTCTATTCTGGAGGTCATCTAATTTGTCCAGAATGTAGTGCTGGGTGCGGGATATCTGTTGTTCACTTGCCTGTGAAGTTTGCATCTCATCCTCAACATCTGAGATCCGGCGTTCCAGTTCTCCCAGCCTCCTGGTATGTTCGCCCAGCTCTTTCTTTATTTGTTGCATACCCTCAGCGACCGCTCTCTCCACTGCTGCAGAGATGGTGGGAGAGAGGAGAGCAGCAACCGCCTGGGCGATTTTGGCATACTGGTCCTCGCTCGGTTTGGTCTGCGGAGCGGAGTGGTGGAGCTGAGACAGAGCCGCTGTCTCTCCTGGTGTATGGCCGTGGGCCATATTGGCCGTGTGTGAGGCGGACGGAGCGGCGGCAGCCGAGGACAGAAAGCTGCCGTGGAGGATGAACCTGTCCATCTTTATGGTGCCCGGTGCCGCAACCGATGTCAGGAGGGGGTTTGTGAGCCCGTGAGCGGTGTGAAGCTGGCTTTATATGTCGTTCCGGAGCCGCTGTTCCTCACTCCTGTCTCATGTGGCGCCAGAACCGGAAGTCAATATTTTGTATTCTAATTTTAACCACATCAGTGCTGGGCACGAAAAACCCCTTCCTGTCCAGGCCATTTTTCAGCTTTCAGCGCTATCACACTTTGAATGACAATTACTCAGTCATGCAACACTGTACCCATATGATATTTGCATCCTTTTTTTTTAACACAAACAGAGCTTTGTTTTGGTGGTATTTAATCACTAGGGGGGTTTTCATTTTTTGTGCTATAAATAAAAAAAAGATTGAAAATTTTGTGAAAAAATGCCTTTTTCTTTGTTTCTGTCATACAATTTTGCAAATTAGTAATTTTCTTTGTGAATTTTGGCCAAAATTTATACTGCTACCTATCTTTGGTAAAAATAACCCAAATAAGTGTATATTATTTGGTCATTGTGTAAGTTATAGAGTCTACAAGCTATGGTGCCAATCATTGAAAATTGATCACACCTGATCACACCTGATATACTGACGGCCTATCTCATTTCTTGAGACCCTAACAAGCCAGGAAAGTACAAATATCTCCCCAAATGACCCCTTTTTGAAAAGTAGACATTCCAAGGTATTTAGTAAGAGGCATGATGAATTTTCTGAAGTTGTAATTTTTTCCCACAATTCTTAGCAAAATGAAGATTTTTTTTCTTTTTTTTTTTCACAAAATTGTCATTGTAACAGGATATTTCTCACACACAGCATATGCATACCACAAATTACACTCCAAAACACATTCTGCTACTCCTCCTGAGCATGGCGATATCACATGTCTGAGACTTTTTCACAGCCTGGCCACATACAGAGGTTCAACATGCATGGAGCACCGTCAGGTATTCTAGGGAAATAAATTACACATCTAATGTCATGATGACCTATCACAATTTTGAAGGAACTGGAGCACCAGGACAATGGAATTGCCCACAAAATGACCCCATTTTGTAAAGCAAACACCCCAACATATAATCTATGAGGCATAATGGGTCTTTTGAACATGCCATTTTTTTCCAGTAGTTTTTGGAAAATGTGGGGAAAAAATGAAAATGCTTTTATTTTTACACAAAGTTGTCCATTTATATGATATTTCCAGCACATAGCATGTACAAAGCAAAAATGACACCCCAAAATACATTCTGCTACTCCTCCTGAGTATGGCGATGCCAAATGTGTGAGACTTTTACAGGTGATGTTTACTCATGGGTGTGACGGTCACTGACATGTGACTGGCGATGGTCACCGATGGGTGACTGGTGATGGTCACTGATGGGTGACAGGTGACTGGCGGTGGTCACTGATGGGTGACGGGTGTCTGGCGGTGGTCACTGATGGGTGACGGGTGTCTGGCAGTGGTCACTGATGGGTGATGGCCGTGGGTAGTCACTGGTGGCG
>BLSH010151022.1:68689-89649 GCA_018402905.1 Glandirana rugosa | reverse complement strand
ACTGGAGCAAGATCACGAGGGGACCCACACTCCCCCCCATTCGTCCCCCATGGAGCCACGCTAGGCCGAATTATTCGACGAAACACCTCCTTGGCCGCCCTCGAGAAGAGGAGATGGAGGAGAGGTACGCCCGCGGCCTTGGCCTTCATCTTGACAAGATTTTAGTAGAAGTTTGACACAGTTTTTTCATATTTATTCGGGCCTCATGTGTATAGTGACAAGACGTTTTACACACACAGTGAAATTTACTTTGGCCCTTAGTCACGTGTAGAGAAGACGTGTTAATAAAGTTCAGACACACAGTGAAATTTAGTTTGGTCCCGGTTTCATTTAAAGTGACACACACATTTTGCAGAACAGTGATATGTGTACTCCGGGCTTATTTATACTTTTTTGACACAGTTTGAAGATGATTTTAGAACAGTTCTACTTCCGGTTCCGGCGCCCGCATGGAGAGGAGGTAGAGGAGAAGAGCTCCCGCCGGTTCCTCCACAAAGCAGCTTATTAAGCCGGATCGCACCGAGGTACCCCCTGCTTACCCCCCCTCACACCCAGGGGAGCACTAGAACGAGGTCATGGACCGCTTTGTTGAGCGGCAGACGGCCCGCGCAGCCCCGCTCCCGCTCCAGCCTGAGGGAGACAGCTCACACGCTGCAGCCAACATGGCGGCCGCACCGCTGATACACGCTGCTCCAGCGGCTTCATTACAGGGCCCAGAGGTCTCATTTCAAAGCCCTCCACACCACAGCTCGCTCCCAGGACCCCCTCCTGACCCCCCACTCGACCCTGCCTCCCCCCCAGGGATTGCTCAGGCAGTTATCACCCTTCTCACCCCCATGGTGACAGATGCCATTGAAAAAGCAGTGCAGAAAGGGCTGGAACAACTCCACAGGGAGATTCAACAACAATCTGCCAGGCTGGACCACGCTGAGGAAAGGATCAGCACAGTTGAGGACGACACCGCCATCCTGTCTGCAACTATAGCCAGGCTCTCCACCCAGCAAAGGGATATGCAAGAAAAGCTCGATGACCTAGAGAATAGGTCCAGAAGGAACAATTTACGCATCATAGGATTACCGGAATCCTACAATCAAACAGCGCATTTCAACATTTGCACCACCACCATACCCCAGCAGCTAGGCCTCAAGACCCCTTGCATAGTCGAGAGGGCACATAGAATTGGACAACCGTCAGACCAGCGTTCAAGACCCAGACCAGTCATCGCCCGGTTCCTGAACTACAATGATAAGCAAGCCATCCTTCAGGCCTTTCGCAAAAATCGCTCACTGAAAGTTGATGAGAACCCCCTAATGATCTTCGCTGACTACTCCCAGGAGGTAATGCGAAAGCGCAAGGAATTCTCTCCTATCTGCTCTCGGCTTTATGAGCAACGCATTAAATTCAGCCTAGCCTACCCCGCTATCCTGCACATACAGACGGACACTGGAGAGCGAGTCTCCTTCTCCACACCGTATGATGCAGAAAATTATATGTCTAACACTCATCCTTCGGATATGGAACAAGAACTTCAGCAAGACTCCCCATCAGCCTCACCCTCGCCCAGAAAATCGGCTCTGACCACGCACAACCAATCCAGTCCTCAGAAACCCCCCTTCAAGAGAGTTCGCTTTGGATAAGTGGAGGCTCAGAAATCGCCACGTTGACTTGGACATATCTCTTCCCGGGGACTGGTCTTCCCAAGTATCCCTTTATGACTCGCCCCCAATACCCCAGCCCACTACCTCAACCCTCTGTCTGGTAATGTTCTTCGTTCCAAGATCTACCCCCCTCATCGTCACCTTGTCATCTGACTGGCTTATTAATGTTTTATTGTATATTTGATTTTCACTCCCATGCATTCTAGGTGATATCGACTCAAAGTTGAAGCTATGTTTGCAAGGTCGCTAACGGCCTGCCCCCTACCTCGCTCCCTTGCTCTGCCCTGCTATCACCCCTATATCCCCATCCCCCCCCCCTTCCCTTCCCTCCCTCTCCCTTCCTTCCCATCCTTCCCCCCCACCCCCCCTCCCTTCACTCTCCCTCCCATCCTCTTCCTACCTGGTCCGCTTTCCACCCCCCCCCCCTCGGTGTCGCCTCGCCACCCCTGACAGTAGGAGGCCCTTATTGGCGGGTGCACTGTGGACAGGAACTCCATGGGGAAAAAAGGAAGTTCCAGAAAAGGTTTTTGGGGATTTACTCCCCCCCTACATGTTTAAGCTTTAAAATGTTCTGGTTTTGCATGTCTGTTCTAACCTGTTTGCCTCTTACTGTTGCATCTCCACAGAAGGCAGCTTCCCTCAATTCAATTAAGGTCGGGACTAAGAGGACCCCCCCCTCCAGCGTGATCTCTACTCTCCTTCCTCTACACCAGTTATGGCTCCCCCTGAGATCGGGAATCACCTAAAGGTAATATCGTGGAATGTCAGGGGGTTACGCTCGCCACACAAACGCATGCAGGTACTACGCCACCTTAAACGCTTACACGTAGACATTGCCCTGCTCCAGGAGACACATCTTGGCCCCAATGACGCACCCAGACTATGTAAACTATGGGTGGGATCCGCTCACTGCTCCCCAGCCAAAGGTCGCAAGGCTGGCGTAGCCATTCTTATAAACAAAAACCTTTCACATAAACTCCACTCAATAGATACCGACGATCAGGGCCGCAGAGTCACAGTCCACCTCGCAATAGCTGAGAGAGACATTGCTATATCGAATGTGTATGCAGTCAACTCCCCAAGTCAGTCTTTTTTCCAGGATCTCACCGCATGGGCTCTCCAAATCCCTGAAACTCTTCACCTCCTGGGAGGGGATCTAAATTCTCTGATGGACGCGGTCGAGGACCGCTCACCTACAACCTCCAAAGCCCACCCCATACTCACACTCTCTCCACTCGCTCAGACCATACAATCTCTCCATCTTACAGACACTTGGAGACTTTCCCACCCCGCAGACAGGGACTTTACTTTCTATTCCCCCCCTCACAAATCCTGGTCCCGCATTGACTACCTGTTTGCCTCCCCAAACCTTCTCCCTCTGATCTCGTCATCTTCCATAGAGAATATGGTGATATCAGATCACTCCCCGATCACTGTACAAATCTCCGGGCTCGTCGCCCCCCTTGGTCCCAAACTATGGCGGTTCCCCTCATTTCTGGCCAAAAACAAAGACCCTAAATCAACGTTGTGTGCTGCCTGGACGGAATACTGCGAGACTAATAAGGAACACCGATCCTCCCCTAACTTATTCTGGGAGGCTGGCAAAGCCTTTCTTAGAGGGCGCATAATCTCCTATGCGGCCCAATACAAGAAAAGAGCCTCCCGCAATTATAAACAGGCTAGTGATTCCCTCCGAACAGCACACAGGAACATGACACTATCACGTACCCCCTTAACAGTACAGGAGTGGATCAAAGCCAAGCGTCAATTTGATCTCTGGTCCAGCCACCATGAGTCAACCCACCAAGCACATTCGGCCCTCTTCTTTCATAGGAACGGTAACAAAGCCGGAAAGTTACTGGCCAGACTTTGCTCGGGGAGACACCCTCCCACGATCATAGGAGCCCTGAAAGGCCCCGATGGCTCGGTTACAAACTCCCCCTCTAACATTAACGCCCTCCTCACCGACTTTTACACATCTCTCTACACCAGAGACCCAATAGACTTAGAAGCTGCTACAGCTTTTTTAAGCAAGGCTGACCTCTCTTCACTTACAAAGGAACAAATGGAATTCATCAACGCCCCCATTACTTCCCAAGACATTTGTGCCACCATTAGCAAACTGGGTCCGGGTAAGGCCCCAGGCCCAGACGGACTCTCTTCCGATTTCTACAAGCTCTTAGCTGACTTTCTCAGTGAGACCCTTGAAACGGTATACAGCTCCGTCTGGTCTGATGGCCCCTTCCCACCCACTGGCTCCCAAGCCCACATCAAATTAATAGGCAAGAAGGGGAAAGACCCCTTATCCCCTTCGTCATACAGGCCCATTTCCCTGATTAACGTAGATATAAAAATCTTATCGAAGATCATAGCGAATCGCCTGGCCCATATACTCTCCTCGATTATCAACCCAGCCCAATCCGGATTTATACAGGGCCGCTCAGCCACTCTTACACTCTTAACATCCGCAAGGTCTTGCTCGCCCTTGAGCATGCTAAGAGATACCCTAACCGTGATTTAGCCATTTTCTCACTAGACGCCGAAAAGGCCTTTGACAATATTAGCTTTACCTGGCTTTTTATGGTCATGGAGTCCTTTGGCATGTCGGGTCCTATCTTAAACTATGTACATAAAATGTACGCTTAATCACCCCTAACTTTATGTCTCCAGAGATCCCCCTCTCCAAGGGCACTCGCCAAGGCTGCCCCCTTTCTCCTCTTCTTTTTAATTTAGCCCTAGAGCCCCTGTCCAGAATCTTGAACTCCCCCGTAGGTATCAGCGGGATAGCGATTGGCAACTCCACCCTCAGGTCGGCACTCTTCGCCGATGACATCCTTCTTTTCTCCTCTGACCCCCCCCCGGGATATCGCTTATACTCAGGAATTGTTTGAAATTTTTAAATCATGCTCAGGACTGAGAATTAACTTTGAAAAGAGTGAAATCTTATCCTTAAACCCCCGGGTTTCTGGTTCTTGGATACACACCTCTCGTTTTTCGGTAGCCAAAAATCATATAACCTACTTGGGAATATCTATTGGCAGAGAACCCTCATCGCTCTACTCGCTGAACTACCCTCCTGTGATCAACAAGATAGTACAGGAACTAGGGAACTGGGCGTCCCTCCCCCTCTCCCTGTTCGGCAGATGCCATCTCTATAAAAATGTTTCCTTTGCGAGACTACTTTACCCCCTCCAGACCCTACCCCTGCTCCTTAAACACAAGGACGTTCAAAAAATTCATGCTGCTTTACGCCTGTTTATCTGGCAGGGTAAAAAACCCAGAGTATCCTTTCGCAAACTTTATCTGCCGAAGGGGGAGGGGGGGACGGGCCTTCCTAACATTAGGATCTATAATCTTTCCTGCCTTCTCAGGCAAGTGCTAGATTGGTTCACTGAAAACTCTAAATACTCCAACTTTGAACTTGAAAGAGCTTTGGTAGCCCCCTTCTCCCTCCAGGCGGTAGCCCACACCAGACTCTCAGTATTACCTGATCACATCAGGACCAATTCTCTCTTCCGAGACACGGTCATCGCCTGGAGGGAGGTGAGAAAGATGCTGGACCTCCCTTCTGGAGTCTCACGTTTCCTCCCCATTACTGGAAACCCTAGTTTCACTCCCTCCCTCCCCAACACTCCATTCTCACTTTGGGCATCACGGGGATTAAAAAGGATTAGTCAAGCTTGTTCATCAAACGGTGACTCGGTCAAACCTTTCCCGGAATTGGCCAAATCATATTCCCTGCCCGAGACGCATATCTTCCCCTATCACCAACTGAAACATTATATCAATACCGAGATCCTCTCCTCCCCGAAACACTTTCAACCTTCCTTTATCGACTCCTTAGCGAACACGTGACAATATTCGATCGCCCAAATTTACTCTCAACTATCCCATCACCAGACCACTAACCACTCTCTAGCACCTTTTCAATCTTGGGCAAAGGCCCTCAATGACCTCGAAGCTCCGGCTAACATCCTAGCGGGATATCGGAAAATTCGCTCCCTCACCATCTCTGAAAAGTGGAGAGAAACACAATTCAAAATTGCCCATAGAGCCTACTTCCCTTTCTATCATAATCCGGAGAGTCCAGCCACCCCAACATGCCCCTGGTGCTCAGCTCCCAGACCTACACTATTACATAGATTTTGGAATTGCCCTAAGATAACGCTCTTCTGGGACCAGGTCTTACTCTACATCAATAAAATTCTCAAAACTACCATTCCCAAGGACCTCATGCTCTACATATTCAGTTATCCCACACCACCCCCCTCTGACACACCTCCCCCAGGATCTACAACTCCTCATTGGGCTCACCTGTGTCTCCTGGCAGCTCGCAGATCTATCACTCAGGCGTGGATCAGCTCAGACCCGCCCTCCCTGCCCCAAGTCAAAATAGCCATCCAAAACCTCTTCCGCATTGAATGGTTGGACACCATCTCTCAGGACTTCAACTCCTCAAAACGCTTCTTTTCGAGATGGAGGAAATACATTGAATCCTCCTTCCCCCCGGAGGAAATCCAGCGCTATATATAGAACCCTTTCGATTTACCGATTGGTACCTGAAGGTAGACCTCTTGGGCACTTTGGGAAAACTCAAACTATTTACCCCGCCTGCCCCCTGGCATTCCACGAATGGCACCTCCTTTGCCAATCCTGGGGATTACCCAAGCACCACACTTCATGCCTAAACCAGCAAGACTGCCTTATCCCCGTCTTGCAACTGCTATTATATATACCAGCCCTACGGCTCCTCCTTTGAATGTGAGATCACGCTGGACCCCCTCCCCCACCCCCGACCTTCTGACAAATTGGTACGAGTATGGCCCTCTGATTTACTATATCTATAGGAAACCAATTAATTTGGTAGTTTAAGCCCTTACCATATCATGTGATTGCTGATGAAAAATGGTTTTCAATCTTAACCTCTTCTAATTCCAACGCCAGCACACCTCACCTTTGCCTTACAGCTGCTCTATTCTGCATAACGTTTGTCTTACTCTGTTAGCAAGGCTCAATACTCTGTACCGCTACGTTACATCTTTGTTTCTTGATACTGCTGACCTTTGTGCTATGTACTTTGTCAAAAAGTAATAAATATATTAAAAAAAAAAAAAAAAAAAGAACAGTTCTATGGCCTCTAATGTTAATTAATACTTTTCTGACCCATTTTGAAGATGATCTCCATTTTTGCATTTTTTATGTTTTTATTTTTTAAAAAATATTTAACATTATTTCCCTGTCCCCATTTCTTTGTAGCCACCCTTACCCACATTTTCCTTCCTTTTGCAGACCTCTAGGACCTTCCTGGGCTTTTTTACAGCATTTTTAAGATTTTTCATTAAAATAACCAGAACCCCGGACCCGAACCCGGACTTTTTTTGAAAAGTCCGGGTCCGTGTCCCGGACACCCCAAAGTTCGGTACGGACCCGAACTTTACAGTCCGGGTTCGCTCAACTCTACCTGTGAGGATACTTATATTATGACAATACTTGTATATGTAAGTATCACGGTGTGTACAATTCAGTGATATATACTTTATGGTACAGAGTGCAATACATAAATCAATAATTGAACTTAAAATACTATAAAAATATACAACGATATTTTAGTGCATAAAGTGCAAAGTGTCCATTGATGGGAGGGAAAATCCAAGTGCAATATCCAGATAGTGAATCTTCTATAAATGGTGACTCTTTGGAGTGAATATTCAATGTGCTTGTATTAAAAGGAACTCCAATTTCTGTCTGAGTGGAGGCTTACCAGAACTTAGAAGGTTAAACGCCTTGAGATCAGTAAGGACCTTCCGGCCAGGGACGTCAGGGTAATTCTGGGAACTCCGACACCGGTCGCGTCACACAGCCTGGTCTTCTGCCTCAGGTGGGTCTGACTCCTCTCGTTGCGTCCACGTGTTTCTTCCGGGTTCTGGATCGGGATGGTCCGGTCTGGAATAGCCGTGGTCTTCCGGAGCGGGGTGAAGGGGTGTCCAAAAAGGGGGAGGGGGAGGTGTGGATTTGAAGATCCTCAGGTGCCTCGATCTTTATTTTGCAGTATCCAGTGTCGTCAGGTGACCTCAAATCTACTTCCTCCTGAGAGTAAAATCAGCCAGTCTACTCTCAGGAGGAAGTAGATTTGAGGTCACGATCCAGAACCTGGAAGAAACACGTGGACGCAACGAGAGGAGTCAGACCCACCTGAGGCAGAAGACCAGGCTGTGTGACGCGACCGGTGTCGGAGTTCCCAGAATTACCCTGACGTCCCTGGCCGGAAGGTCCTTACTGATCTCAAGGCGTTTAACCTTCTAAGTTCTGGTAAGCCTCCACTCAGACAGAAGTTGGAGTTCCTTTTAATACAAGCACATTGAATATTCACTCCAAAGAGTCACCATTTATAGAAGATTCACTATCTGGATATTGCACTTGGATTTTCCCTCCCATCAATGGACACTGCACTTTATGCACTAAAATATCGTTGTATATTTTTATAGTATTTTAAGTTCAATTATCGATTTATGTATTGCACTCTGTACCATAAAGTATATATCACTGAATTGTACACACCGTGATACTTACATATACAAGTATTGTCATAATATAAGTATCCTCACAGGACATCTCTCACACATTCAGTTTAGCGCTACCACCACATATAATTATCTTTGGGATTTGAACCTATGTACCCCAGCCCTTAGCCACATTCATGGAGCATCCATTGCTGTGAAGTCAAACCGTCCTAAGTCTCAGGGGTGCAATAAATGAACCAATGCAGATGTACTGTGGAAGGCTGGATAACCATTGAACAACCTGTTTCTGGCATATGCCATCTGTTTTGAAAGTTTGTTATGGCTCAGTACTGTGAGTATTCTGCTATAGAACATCTCTCATTTTGGGGCATTTGCCTTGGTAAGAAGCTGCAATAATTGCTGGATGGGAAATGTTAAGGCTGATTATAGTCCTTGCCCATAGAAAACATGTGACACAATTTGCAATAGCGGTGGAAACCTCCTACACATAAATACTACATTTAGACATAATTTTGGTAAGGACATGAGTTATGAGAATACAAAACCTCTCCACATGAAGTGATATGCTCAGGATGCAAACCTAGAACCTCTATGTTCCTAGGTAGAAGCGTTAAGCTGTTAGCCACCAGTCTGCTGAGTGCGCAACACTCCTACACATAAATACACATATACTGCATTTCTTTGCACATATAGGTGATGGAATTCCATTAGTCTGGAGTTTATTCTGTGCTATTTGGTGGTGCGGTGGTGCTGGGAGTGTAGAAAAGTGATGTTATTGCAACAGCGATGGTAATGTTTGTGGTTTGTGAAGATACCTGTGTGAGTTTGGGAAAAAAATTTAATGAGATGGACAGCAACATGCGAAAGACAGAGAAAAAATATTTTAACAAAACATTAGAAGATTAAACAATCTAACATTCTTAAAAACAAATTAGATTATGAAATAGCAACATTGTTGCAGGGACAATTTGTTTGAGAGAAAGATACATTTCATCTCAACACGAAAAGGATTTCTTTAGGGAAGTTACAATTGTACCATTAGAATCAATGGCTGAAACTTGCATTGGACTATATAGCGCGAATTTGCCTTCTCAAGAAGGCATATTAGCCAACACGAATTAGCAAATTTACTATAGCGACCTCAAAAAAAGGCATGGGGGTTAAAATAAGGGAATTTTCTTGTCTGAGCATGCTCAGTTGTGCTGACGAATAGTCAGGGAAAAAAGGGGGAATTTGGCTCTTTTCAGACTTTCAATGATATTTCAGGTTATAAATCACTTTTTTAAACAATTTAAAAGCAGTTCATCATTAAACAATATACTACATTTTTAAAAACATTTTAGGTGACTATATCATGCTCTAAACATTATTTCCATGTGCAATTCCCTTGCTTCTACCACGACTAGCTTTTTAGTCAGTCACTGTTGTTTGGGCGCTATAGTGAATTTGATTCTGGGAGTATTTTTTCCCTCAGGGCTTTAGTGAATTCCATTTTTGCGCTAATTAGTGCGAATTTACAATTCTGCGCGTTAAAATTTGCGCAAAGGCACAATTGCGCTATAGTAAATGACCCCCTTAGGGAAAACCTGACTCATTTACCTTTTAACAGAAAAGTGGTTGATTGTAAAAATTAGAATGATCTATAAGTAGCACATCCCTTTAAGCTGACCATACATTATACAATTGGATTGTACAATCTCTGTACAATCTTCTTTACAGTTACAAAAGCTATGTAATATAAGGACAAATCTATGCAATCCATTCAATTTGTACCACATCATGTGTGCCAGTAAACGTAATAGTTCATTGTAAATCTAAAGTATGGTATCATTTATTGCAAGACTGAGAGACAGCTTAACCACCTGCCGACCACTCACAGTAAATATACTGTGAGCAGGTGGCAGGTACAGGCACCGTCATGTACATTTACGTTACTGTCCTTCTTTCAGGTTTGGGGCACACTTGCATGCACCCCTGCCGATCCGTGCTGTAATTGGACACAGCATAAGTTTGGCAGCAGATTTCAGCCAATGATTTGGGCTGAAACCTGCTGATCAGCTGTGTTAAAGCTCACACAGAGTTCTGTGCATACAAATACACAGAAATCTCTGCAGTGAAAAGGCCAGCTTAGTAAGTAAAATCAGTACACATTGTTAGGCATACATTTAACTTGATTGCCCCTAGATGTTAATCACTTCTCAGCCAGTGTCATTAGTACAGAGTCAGTCTAAAGTATTATCACTGATCACTGTATTAGTGTCACTAGCGATGTCAGTGTCAGTTAGTGACCCTCTCAACCGGTGTCTGTTGGCACCAAATTGCCCCCACACTATTACAGTCACACTAAGGCCCTGATTTACTATACCTCCCAAATTTATTCCAGCAGTGCCTTAAAATAACTCCCAATTAAAGGCAATTACGACGTCAACTCTCACAAACCTGGAGTAAATCTACACACATGCAAACTCTATTTGCCTGGGAAGATGCCTCTCAGATCACATGTTCTAAGCGCTGGATGTTAGCTGGGATTGAACTTGTGGTTTCAGAATTCTTCTATTTAATGCTTGTATGCAAGTTCATTGTCATAAAAAAAAACATTACCACCCCCTCTCTCTAATTTTAACAGCCTTAGCCCTAGGGGACATGTAGGAATAGAAAAAAAGTTTATAAATCAATTGTTTTTTTCAGGAGCAGTGGTTTTAATAATGGTTAAAGTGAAAATAAAAAACAAAAAAACACAAAATATTCCTTCAACCACTTTAGCCCCGGAAGGATTTCACACTTTTTGCGATTCGGCACTGAGTTGCTTTAACTGACAATTGCGTGGTCATGCATGTTGTACCCAAACAAAATATGCATCTTTTTTTACCCACAAAAAGAGCTTTCTTTTGGTGGTATTTGAGCCCCTCTGCATTATTTCTGATCACCGCTATAAAAAAAGAGCAACAATTTTGCAAAATAACCAGTTTTTCTTCCTTTCTGCTAAAATACAAATCCAATAAAAAAATATAAAGAACATTTTATTTCATCAGTTTTGGCCGATTTATATTCTTCCTCATATTTTTGATTTAAAAAATTGCAATCAGCGTTTATTGATTGGTTTGCGCAAAAGTAGCCGCGTTTACAGATGATGAAAATTCATTTGTGGGGTTATTTTTTAATTTTTTACAAGTAATGGCGGCAATCTGCAATTTTTAATGGTACTGCGATATTGCGGTGGACATGTTGGACCATTTAGACACTTTTTTGGGACCATTGGCATTAATACAGCGATCAGTGTTATAAAAATGCACTTATTACTGTAGAAATGCTATTGGCAGGGAAGGGGTTAACCTGGATGGGGCGCTCTAAGGGTTATTAACTGTGTTCCCTAGGCATGTTCTAACTGTATGGGTGCTGGGCTGGCGGGGGGAGGGGAATGATCACGGCTTCCATATACAGAAAGCCTGTGATCACTGCCCTTCCCCCTCTGTCAGAACGGAGATCTGTGTTTACATACACGGACCTCCGTTCTTTCACTGTGGGGGGACATCGCGGGTAGCCGACGGCGAACGAGTCCGCCCTTCCTGCTCCATGGCCCCCCAGAACACAGTGAGCATGTGAGCGCACCTCCAGCGGCATGCGCACAATGCTAGTTATCGCAGCCGCAGTCAGGTGACGGCGGTTTGCTATAACGAACCACTTTGTTGCTGTCAGCGGCGGGCGATCAGCAAGTGGTTAAATATTATGCTTAGGGGTCCTCTTAGTATGGATCTCTGTGATGTTTAGAACAGTGCCACCGCAAAATGACATTTGTAAAGGAAAAGTTGACATTTAAAATCGGTCGCGGCTGGAATGTATTGCTGGTTCCCTGCAATATAGATAAAGATCATTGAAAAAGCATTGCTTTGGGGGTCCCCCCAGTCCATACCAGGCCCCTCGGGTCTGGTATGGATTTTAAGGGAAACCTCACACCAAATTTATAAAAAAATGGTGTTGGGGTCCCCCAAAATCCAAAACAGAACCTTATCCGAGCACGCAGCCCTGGCATGGCAGAGGGGGTGGGGACGAGTGAGCGTGCCCCCTCCGAACCTTATCAGGCCACATGCCCTCATCATAGGGAGGGTGCTTTGGAGTCTGGTTTGCATTGTGGGGGTACTGCCATGCCATTTTCCCCAAAATTTGGCATGGGGTTCCCCTTAAAATCCATAGCAGACCTGAAGAGCCTGGTATGGACCTTGCGGGGGACCCCTACCCAAAATTTCTGTTTAATTTTGGCATGGAGTTCCTCTTAAAATCTATGCCAGACCCTTATCCGAGAGTGCATGCACTGTTTATAGTCTACACAGTGGTGTAGTGGGTAGCACTTTCACCTGGGAGCAAAAGGGTCACTGGTTCAAATCCCAACCACAACACTCCTGCCTGGAGTTTGCATGCTCTCTTTGTGTATGCGTGGGATTCTTCTGGGTGCTCTGGTTTCCTCCCACACTCCAAAGACATGCAGGTAGTTAAATTAGATCCTGTTTAAATTGACCCTAGTATATGTATGAATGTGAATTAGGGACCATAAATTGTAAGCTCCTTGAGGGTTGGGACTGATGTGAATGTACAACTTATATGTAAAGCAACAATGCTACGTAAGTACCTGAAATAAATAAATAAACTGAATGCAGTGTATTATATATACCATACTGTACATATATGTTTGTATGCCATTGCCTAACCTTTTGCTATCTCCACAAATGTTTTCACTATATTTGGCCGCTGTGTAAGTGGCCTTATATAGTGTGGGCTTGGAGTCCGACCCGCTGAGCAATGATTGGCCAAAGGCACCCTGCCTTTGGCCAATCATGGCTCTCGCAGCAGAGCATGCTGTGATTGGCCAAAACACGCAGATCATGTGCATGCTTTGGCCATTCAGGGAGTGGCATTCCTCCACAATTTCACTCCATTATGGGCCACTCAAATTTCCCACCAGCGGGGGGGCATGGCCGGCAGGAGAGCTTGATGGCCGTTTCTATAGAATGGAGGAGAAAGGAGGCAGAATTGCGAATAGCGATCATGACTCCTTTCCGTTTGGAGTCAGCGTTAGAGAAAAATATGTGGGGGAATTTTGGGTGTGAACACTTCGGTGGGTTGGAGGAAGTGATGTGAGTCTCTTGAATACAGATAATTTTGGATTGTGCTTTAAGTGCTTCTTTCCACATAAGGGATCGTTTGAAAGGACTATTAAGTCCTTTAACATTTAGCGAAAAAATGTTCAGTGCCATTGAGCGTGATTGAGGGGGTTATGAGCATGTTAATTGGTGCTGCAGAAATGAGAAGGATTTGACCCCTCTTAGCTGATCCAAGCAAAAAAAAAAGATAAATACATTTAACATTACAACAGTAGTACCTGAATTTACAATAGTTAGGTATGGAGGGCTATACCAGTTCATGGAAGAGGATGGGGGAGAGACAGAGGGAGAAGGGAAAGAGAAAGAGTGAAAGAGAAAGAGAAGGAAGACAAAGTGTAAGTTTGTGTGCCTTGCACACCAATAAACCGGGGTGGAGGAATTCAACATTAGTGTTAACATCTTTTCGACAGATAATCTGTGTTATGAGACAAATATAACAAGAAAGAAAGTCGAAGAGGAACAGTTAGAGAAAACAGTTAAACCCATTTGGGCTCTCAGCACAGGGAAGTGGTGGTAAACAATGATAGTGCATGGTTCACCTGCTGAGTTGAGAGTACCTGAACGGAATCAGGTGTTGTTAGAGTGATGCTTGCCATCCGTGAGGTGTTGTGGGAAAGTGAATTTTGGTGGAGAGATCAGGTTCGGAGGGGACAGGCCCCAATTTTGTAGTTGTTTCAGGCCTTGTTTGAGATGATAGATAGTCACAGACTTTCCTTGGTATGTGACGATGAGTTTGGTGGGGAATCCCCATTTGTAGACGATGTGACGGTCCTTAGGATGGTCGTCACCGGTGAAAGATCTTTACATAGTTGCGCTGTGGCTGCAGATATGTCATTGTATACAGTGAGGGATGTATACGGATCCGGGAAAGTCGCTATGTTTCTGGCGGAGGCTATGATCCGGTCTTTGGCTTGGAAAAAATGTAGCCTTGCCAGCACATCTCTGGGTTTTTCCGCCGGGATGTGAGAGGGTTTAAAGATTCTGTGCGCTCCATCGATAGTTAGGTACATTGGGGAGAGAGTGGGAACCAACACTTTAAAGAACTGTTGCAGGTATTGTGGGAGTTCCCCAGGGGTGACAGACTCAGGAATCCCCCTGATTTTGAGATTGTTTCTGCGCGAATGGTCCTCTAGGTCCGCCATTTTCGCTGTGATGAGTTGCAGTTGTTTTGCTTGGTGTTGGTGTGCATCCACTAGTTCGTTATATGCAATGGCGTAGTTACTCATTTGATGTTCAATCGTGTCTGTTCGTTTGCCAAGCTCGTCTATTTGGTGTTGCATGTGGGCGACGGCTTGATTGATATCTTTTCTGAGGTCTTTCCTCAGATCTTTCTGTAGTGAGAGTAAGATATGCTTAAGAAAGTTCTCTGACACTGGATTATCGGTGGTCGGGAGCGAAGCGAGCGATTCTGAGCGTTCGGGTGATTCCGAACTTTCTTGGTCAGAATCCGAAAGTTCGTTCACGGTAGGATCACGGGTTTGGGAGAAGGTAAGATGTCTCTTGCTTACCGGGCCCGGGTGAGATGGCGAGGCGTGAGGGGAAGATGCGGCCCTCTTAGTGGAGTCTCTGGCTCTGTTCCCTTGCGGCGATGTGCAATCCATGTCGTCAGTGGGCTCTCCTGAGGAAGTGGAGTGGGGATGTGGGAGAGATGGTTTACTGGAGGCCCCGGCTCCGTTCTGCCTGCCCGCATGGCGGGCCTCACTGAAAAATTCAGTGAGCTTCCTTGGCTCTGCAGGATGGGATTTTTTCCCTGTCATTTGTGGGGGATTAGTAGTATCTAGAAATGTGATTTTGGATGGTGGATTGTCCAGCTAGCAGGTCCTGTGCTAAAAAATTTTCCCTGTGCTGGGAGAGAGAGGAGATCAGGCAGCCATCTCAGTGTGCGGCCAAGCTCCGCCCCCTAAACCGGCCTTTCTACCAGACACAGTCCCTAGGGATGTGATACTTCGTATTCACTTTTACCACATTAAAGATCAACTGATGCAAAAAGCAAAAGCTCTAGGTTCCCTCCCGGACCCGTACAATCAGATCCAACTATATGCTGACCTCTCTCAACACACGCTCAGCCGCAGAAGACAGCTCAACACCATAACAAAGACCCTTCGGAACAATCACATCCAATGTCAATGGATTGCTCCCTCCAAAATCTCCATCATTCACAACGGCGCTAAACATGTGATCTCCTCCATGCAAGCAGGATTGCAAAAACTACAAGAATGGGGAATCATACCAGATACGCAGGACGACTCAGCGATGGATCTTAGTAACACAGACCCCACGCACCAGCAATCCCGGCACCACCAGCAATCTTAACAACTTTGGGCATGATCAGATTCAAGTTAGGTTAACCGGATGCTCGGCCGTAAGAACTCATATCCACAGGAACTGTTGCTCATTTCCTTTTGTTTAGTTTTTGTTATCTACCCTTGGTTATTTTCTTCTTTTGAAACTCTATCCTTCTCTTAATCGGAAAGGTTGTATACCCATGCCCGCACTGGACTTCACTCAATAGTAAACTGATTTTGCTTGACACCAGCAAACAAACGTTTCCTTCATTCTATATCTTGGAGTTTAGCAACTCCCTCAACAACCGATAATGGTTAAGATGCTGTCAGTAAATGCAAACGGACTGAACCATCCATCAAAATGTGCTGCCTTATGGAAACTAGCACTACAAACCAACAGCGAAATTATCGGTGTACAAGAGACACATTTTTGCAAGGACAAACCGCCTAAATGTTCTTCCCGAGATTACCCCATTATGTTCACAGCCAACGCGCTCCAGAAGAAGAATGGACTAATGTTAGCCTTTAAAGACTCTTTATCCTTCCAAGTCGATACTTGCATAAGTGACCAGAATGGTCGCTACTTAATAGTAACGAGCCCAATTAATCAGGAATGGTACACGATAGTCAATGTCTACGCACCCAACTATCATCAACTCTGGTTTACCCTCAAAATACACAAAAAAGTGACCCAAATTCAGAAAGGAGCACTAATCTGGTGCGGAGATTTTAACACCACCCCAGACCCATACCTCGACTCAACAAACGCATCCAATCACAGGAGGACAGCTATAAACCCATTACTTCACAAACTAGGCCTTTATGATATCTGGCGTTGCCAGCATGCTGAAGAAAAAGACTTTACGTTTCTTTCACCACGCTTCAACACTTACTCCAGGATTGACTTATTCCTTACCGACCAAAGAACTCTCCAGAGTGTCATCCTCACAAATACTTACATCCTCATGGACCGACCACTCACCCATCTGCATGACTATAGGGACTCACTCAAACAGGCAGTCTACCCCAACATGGAAATTGAACACGCATCTCTTGCAAAATGAAGACTTTGCAGCATCTCTAGCGGACAACTTAAGTACTTTCTTTAAGGAGAATGCAGGCTATGTACAGAACTTCCACACCATCTGGGCCTCACATAAGACTTATATTAGAGGCATCTGTATCCAGAGAAGTATCAGGGAAAAGAGGCAAAGGAGGCAGCAAATCACTAAACTGCTTGATGATATTCAACAAGCAGACAATAAGAATAAACAGAACCCCTCGGAAATACTCAAATCTACAATTTTTCGGCTAAGAATGGAGCTCAGGGCTCTATTGATAGACAGCTACGACAAATCTCAACAGAAATTCAAAATGCAAGCGTACGCATGCAATAATAAACCAGGCAAAACCATGGCCCATCTTATCAAGGGTCCCAGGCTTAAGACACCTATCCCTTATCTACTACGAGGCACCACTAATCAAAAAACCTACGATCCCCAAGAAATAGCCAACGCATTCAGTGAATACTACCATTCCCTATATAACCTAGCTGAAGACAGTAATACGCCTCAACCAAGCCTTGAAAACATTCAAGCATTCTTAGAATCCATAAAACTACCCAAATTGATCAAAGAACAAATATCAGTCCTCAATACCCCCTTCTCAAATGCAGAAATCGAATCTGCTATCCATAAATTGCCCCTAAATAAAGCTCCAGGTCCAGACAGACTGGTTGGAGAATATTATAAAAAGTTCAGTTCTATTCTTAAACATCATCTAACAACTCTCTTCAACGAAGCTGCCTCCTCGGCCTCTTTCCCTTCTGAAATGTTAAAGGCGACTATTATAACATTGCCAAAGCCAGGGAAAGAACCAACCACCCCACAAAATTTCCACCCTATTTCTCTCCTCAACCATGACACCAAGCTATATGCCAAAGTAATTGCGTCAAGACTAATTGATATCCTTCCCAATCTGATTCACCCCGACCAATCGGGTTTTATCAAAGGATGCCAAACTTCCGATGCCACGCGAAGAATGATTAATTTGATTCATCATGCGCACTCCTCAAGAACACCTTCTCTGCTCCTATCCTTGGATGCAGAGAAGGCGTTCAACAGAGTGCACTGGGGGTACATGGAACAAACCCTTGGGAAATTCGGCTTCCAAGGGTTTATTCTTTCAGCGATACTAGCCCTTTACTCAAATCCTTCAGCCCAAATTTTGTACTCATCCATATTATCCAAACCATTTAACATTTCCAACGGGACTAGACAGGGATGCCCCCTCTCCCCTCTTATCTTCAAATTAGCAATAGAGCCCCTAGCTGAAAAACTTCATTCAGCAACTGAGGTCACCGGACTACAAATTAACAAACAGGAACATAAAATCAATTTATTCGCAGATGACACCATACTTATCCTTACAAACCCGTCAACATCCCTGGCTTCGGCAAACAAACTACTTGAGTGGTTCAGTTCTATTCATACTATAAAGTAAATGTGACAAAATCACACATACTTCCCCTAGAAATTCAAAAAGACCTCCAAACCCAACTACAATCCAACTTCGCCTTCACATGGGAACAGACTGCCATCCCATACCTCGGCATTAATCTTACAGCAAACGTTGAATCACTAGTCACGGCCAACTACTCCCCTATTCTCTCCGAACTACCAAAAGAGCTGGCCTCGCTGTCCAAACTACACTTATCATGGCTAGGCAGAGTGGCAGCCTTCAAAATGATCAAGCTCCCACAACTAATCTACTTATTTAGATCACTCCCCATCCCAGTTCCAAATTCCTTCTTTTCCACCTTACAAGCTATATTAAGCAAATATGTCTGGAACGCGGGTAGACCAAGGTGTTAATCTCTACAAACACATGAATTATGGAGGCGTGGGCCTACCAAAATTACTTGACTACTATTATGCCTCCATTTTAGCACAGATTAGACCATGGTTCATTAGGATTTAATGTGCCCATGGAGGGATATTGAGGCATCGCAAATCCCATTCAACAACCCCCATTCATGGCTCCTAAGTAACCCCCAGTTAGGGAAAAATTTCTCCCACTATTCACCCACAATTAAGGCAACAGCCCTTGCATTCTCCTACTGCAAAAAACAAGCATATAAAGGGGAAATACCCACAAAACTCAAAATTCCCTTGTCTACGCTCAAGCACAAAATACCAGATCTAGCGCTTAGCACATGGATCGATAAAGGTATCCAAACCTTAGACAATCTCTATAAGAATGGCTCACTAAAACCCTTCACAGATCTCTCCCAGGAATTTTCCATCCCCAAATCCGATTATCTCAAATATACCCAAATAACACACTACTTAATAAGGAACCCGCATCTCCAGATCACAATGCATAAAGAAATAATTGCTTTTCTCTCACTCAAACAACCCAAAGCGAAAGGAATTTCACTATTATACAGACTATTGGGGTCCAAGAATATTCCAATTAAGCTCAAACCCATGCTAACATAGGAAAAAAATCTGGGTAAATCCTTCCCATCCCCTCAATGGACTCAAGCAATCTGAGCCACTTACCAAAGCTCTAAGGCCTCCAATCTTTGGGAGCTCAACCTCAAACTCATCCTAAGATGGTACATCACTCCAGAACAATTCCATAAATTCTCACCCTCCACAACCCCCTCATGCTGGAGAGAGTGTGGGGCAACTGGCACACTCCTTCACATCATGTTTCAATGCAGCAAACTACAAAGTTTCTGGTCAGAAGTTTCCCGCCTAATCCAAAAAGTCACCAAGCACCCAATTTCACTGTCCCCAGAACTAGCCATTCTAAACCTGGGCATTGACCTAATCCCCCCACAGGCTAAGCCCATTACCATTCATATCCTCACAGCAGCAAGGCTGACTATCACCAGGCATTGGAAATCTATTATCATCCCACAGATCCATGAAGTAATAGAAACAGTGCACACCCATGGCACTTACGAATGCAGATATGCAGCCTATGAAAATAGACTGACTCGTGTTTACAGACAATGGAGCACTTGGATGGAATGGTTCAAAACCATTTGAGTCCCCCATTGTTGTTTGGAACTAACATGATATCTCAAAATCTTAATCGCCCTAACCCTCATTCTGTTAATCTTTAGAATGAAAAGAGCATAACTCAGATATCTGGACTTAAAATCTGAGCAGAAGTCGTATATATAAGCTGTAACTTTCTCATATTTGTATACAACTTATCTCTGCATGTTATGTAACACCCCATAATGTTCAGGATTTGGCAAACCCCTGATGTTCGATTTGAAACATACTTTTGACTCGAACCGGTGGGCATCCCTATTGACCATGGATGTACATCGCGAGACACTTTTTTAACATAAAAGATTGGACAAAAAATGTCTCAATTTTTTAAATACATTTTTACACTTTTTAGGTGAATGGGTATGATGTACCCAATGCCCATTCACATGGGGGGCCAGTATCTTGTGGTCCCCTTGTTAATGGGGGCTACCACATTTCGATCAGCCCCCCAACCACCACGGTTGTTGTGAAGAGGCCCTTGTCCCCATCAACATAGGTACAAGATGCTTTGGCCATTCAGCGGGCGGCATTCCCCCACAATTTCACTCCATTATGGGCCACTCAAATTTCCCACCAGCATCCCATAATGTTCAGGATTTGGCAAACCCCCGATGTTCGAATTGAAACATACTTTTGACTCGAACCAGTGGGCATCCCTATTGACCATGGATGTACATAGCGAGACACTTTTTTAACATAAAAGATTGGACAAAAAATGTCTCCATTTTTACACTTTTTAGGTGAATGGGTATGATGTACCCAATGCCCATTCACATGGGGGGCCACTTGTTAATGGGGGCTACCACATTTTGATCAGCCCCCCAACCACCACGGTTGTCGTGAAGAGGCCCTTGTCCCCATCAACATAGGTACAAGATGCTTTGGGGTGGGGGGCGCAGAGCCCCCCCACTCCAAAGCACACACCCCCTCATGTTAAAGGCATGTGGCCTGGTTTGGTCCAGGAGGGGGGCAGGCCCTCACTTGTCCCCAAATCCTGACCTCCAGGCTGCATGCTCAGAAAGGGTCTGAAGTTTGGGGGGATCCCCCACTGTTTTGTAATAAAATTTGGAATGGGCTTCCCCTTAAAATCCATCCCTGAGCCAAAGGGCTTGGTATGGATTGGGGGGACAATATATTATAGCCGCAAGCAAGTTGAAATAAAATTTTTGATGAATGTAGGGGAGGATGTGGGAGCTATATGTGGTGTGGGTGAGTTTATTTAGTTACTTGGAGTGGGTGTGGTGTATATCGAGGGTGTAGGAGGGGATGT
>BLSH010151022.1:30864-46048 GCA_018402905.1 Glandirana rugosa | reverse complement strand
TAACACTTCCGGTACCGTTTTGAAAGTCAAATGCGGAGAACTACATTAGGGGGCACCTAAAGCTCCACACAAATCCTAGTAATAGGTAAACATCTTCGGTAGGAGAGAAATTGAAGTCGAAAAAGTGTCTACCGTAGTTCAATGGTAGGTTTTAAACGACTTTAAAATAACTTAGGTAAAAAGGAAGATGAGGACTCTACAAGGGACACGGTGACCGACGTTATGTTGGGGTTTCGTACTAACTAGGTGGGGGTACGAATTGTCAACCTGTCTCCAAGAAAAGTAATTTAAGACACGGGGAAGAAGAGGTTTGCATGGAAACGATTAAGGACGGTTTTTCAAGTTGCTTCTACAAATGGATAATGATCCTAAACACACCTCGAAATCCACGGGGGATTACATCAAGAGGCGTAAACTGAAAGTTTTGCCATGGCCTTCACAATCTCCTGACCTCAAAATAATTGAAAATCTATGGATAGACCTTAAAAGAGCAGTGCGTGACAGACAGCCCAGAAATCTCAAAGAACTGGAAGACTTTTGTAAGGAAGAATGGGCAAAGATACCTCAAAAAAAAAATGGAAAGACTCTTGGCTAGCTACAAAAAGCGTTCACAAGCTGTGATACTTGCCAAAGGGGGCAGTACAAGATATTAACTCTGCAGGGTGCCCAAACTTTTGCAGACGCCATTTTTTTGTTTTCTGTTATTTTGAAAGTGTCAATGATGGAAATAAAATCTAACTTTTGTTGACATATTATAAGAATGTCTAATCTGTAATTTGATGCCTTTTGGAGATTTTTCCATCATTCCTTCTCTTCTTTATGCACATTAATACAAATTTTTACCTGGGGTGCCCAATCTTTCGATCCCCACTGTATGCACAAAAGTATGAACATTTTGGCTAATGCCATACGTCCTGCCCAGGAGGCGGCAGTCTTCTGTAAGTCTTGGGAGATTTTGGTGATCCTGGTATACAGGGATTGTAGGTTGATGTGAAGCATCCTTGACGAGGGGGAGACCAGCTGGATACCTAAATAAGTAAGGGTTGAGCTGGGGGCCAATGATAAGGGAGCAAATGTTGAGATCTGTTGTTTAAGTGAATGGGGGAGGGATATACCTAACATTGAGGATTTTGAGTAATTAATTTTATATAGGGAGATTCAGCTGAAGGTGTCTAGGATTTGTAGCAATGGCGGAAGTGAGTTGAGTGTAAGGGATATAATTACATCATCCACATATAACCCTATCTTGTGTGAGATGTGGCCTACTTGAATGCTGGTAATTGTTGGGGATGTGTGGATTGCTTGGGCTAGTGGCTCCATGATTAGGGCAAATATTAAGGGTGATAGGGGGCAGCCCTGTCTAGTTCCGTTGGTGATTTGTAGGGAGTCTGATAAGGCACCGCTTGTCCAGATCTTGGCACTGGGGGAGAGGCTTAAAATGGAGTGTAGGATTCGTCCAGTTAGTCCAAATTTAGTGAGCACTGCAGATAGGTTGAAAACCAATATCATGGGAAAATCCCATGTCGAAAATGGACTTTATGGGCACACACAAGACTAACGGAGTTTAATAAAATATAAAATTTATTGCGTTTAGTGCCATAGAACAAATACAAATACAAAAAGGAAATAAAAAATAGATAGTGAACAACAGGCGCCTACATCCAAAAAGGGTTTGGATAAACCCCCACTGGATGGGGATCCTATACTATATCATATACAAACTTGGCTATATTACACGTGCGACAAACGGGATACATAGTACCAAGACTACAAGCATATCAGCAAAACTTGAATAGTCGACGCGTTTCGCAGTAAGCTTCTTCTGGACTATTCTTAGTAGGCTCTACACAGAGAATATATGTTAGAACATCGTATAACATGTACCTTTTTCAAAAATATATACATACACACACTGTCAATTTTACCAAATTTCCCCATAATATTGTATGTAATATGTATGTAGTGGTCGTGATCCCCACTGCCACAGGGGTGAGTATATAAGTCAGGGGGCGGACACAGGGGATGTACATCTAGCCTCAGCTCGATTTGGACCAATTCGACTTTACCGGGTCAGACATATTGAATCTAATGGACTATTGTGATTACCATTGTAGATATATAACTTCTGCCCTGGCTGAGGCTAGATGTACATCCCCTGTGTCCGACCCCCTGACTCATATACTCACCCCTGTGGCAGTGGGGATCACGACCACTACAAGTCAGCACACAATTTTATGGGGAAATTTGGTAAAATTTACAGTGTGTATGTATATATTTTTGAAAAAGATACATGTTATACGATGTTCTAACATATATTCTCTGTGTAGAGCCTACTAAGAATAGTCCAGAAGAAGCTTACCAGGAAACGCGTCGACTATTCAAGTTTTGCTCATATGCTTGTAGTCTTGGTACTATGTATCCCGTTTGTCGCACGTGTAATATAGCCAAGTTTGTATATGATATAGTATAGGATCCCCATCCAGTGGGGGTTTATCCAAACCCTTTTTGGATGTAGGCGCCTGTTGTTCACTATCTATTTTTTATCTCCTTTTTGTATTTGTATTTGTTCTATGGTACTAAACACAATACATTTTATATTTTATTAAACCCCGTTGGTCTTGTGTGTGCCCATAAAGTCCATTTTCGACATGGGATTTTCCCATGATATTGGTTTTCAAATTATTGTAGGATGGTGGCACGCCTTTAATGCCGTATCTCTTCCACTGCAGATAGGTATTTCCAATGAACTCGGTCAAACTCCTTCTCTGCATCCAAAGAGAGGAGCAGAGAAGCCGTTTTGTGGTGTTCCGACCATTGTATTAGATCAATGAAACGTCTGGTTCCATCAGATGCATGCCGACCAGTCACGAAGCCCACTTGATATCTATGGACTAACAGTGGCATAATTGTAGCTAGTCTGGTGGCTATTATCTTGGCAAAAAATTTTGTGTCCGTATTGAGTAAGGAGATTGGTCGGAAATTGGCTGATGTATCAGAGGGTTTGCCGGGTTTGGGAATAGTTATTATTAGTGCTTCCAGAGATTCTTTGGGGATGGTGCCAGTTTGTGCTATGTGGTTATATGCAGTACATAGATAAGGGGCTATAAGGGAGGAATACGTTTTATAGAATTCATTGTTGTCCCCGTCCGGGGACTTGTGAAGAGGTAGGGAAGCAATAACTGATTCCACTTCCTCTACCCTGTATGGGGATGATAGAGTGTCTAGTTGTTCTTGTGTAATCTTTGGTAGTTGGAGTCCATCTAGGAAGTGCTGGGTTTCGTTAGGATCAGGAGTGGACCCGGGCTCAGATGTTTTAAGATTGTATAAGTTTTGGTGAACTTTGCAAATTGGTTTGCAATGTCTTTTGGGTTGGTAAGTTTTTTGCTTGAGTCAGTAAGTATGTATGGGATTTTAGATTTAGCTTGCTTGATTTTATATTGGTTGGCCAATAGGGAGCAGGGTTTGTTGGATTGGGTGTACCAGGTCAAATTGAGCCATTTTAGGAGGATGTCAAAATTAAGACGTAGAGTGTTGCCTAATTTCTGCTGTAGGGTCTTCAATGTAGTGGTTGTTTGAGGGGATGGGTTGTTTTTATTGCTTTGTTCTAGGTTGCTAATTTGGGAAAGGAAGTTATTAATCTCGGCTTTTCGTGCGCCCTTCTCATGTGCCCCCAACCTGATCAAAATGCCTTGTATATAAGCCTTGAGGGCATTCCACAGAGTTTGTGGGTTGCCCACAGTGCCCTCGTTTGTCATGAAAAAATTTGAGATCTCCCAAGCTATCTGTTCCTTATAAGGCGATCGGGCTATAAGTGAGGAGTTGAGTCTCCATAGTTTTTGGTAGCGCAGAGAGGAAGCGGTGAAGAATTTCATGCTAACAGGCGCATGATCGGACCAGGTGATTAAACCAATTTTGGTTTCAGAAACCGATTGCAAGGTGTCAGGGTCAGTGAGGAACAGATCGATTCTGGAGTACGACTTTTGGGCGTTTGAGTAGAAGGTGTAATCTCGTTCCTCATCGTGCTGACATCTCCTCGGGCCGTATAGATGCTCTCTGTTTGCGAAGGATGCTAGCGCAGAGGAGCTCCTCCTAGAGGTGCTAGTGGTGTCTAGGATGCCGTCTAATATATCATTAAAATCTCGCAGATAATCAAATGAGAGTTTCTGAGGGGTTGTAGTTTGTGAGAGGTGTTATTATGGAAGTGTTTCTGTCTGGTGTTTGAGCCGTCCATTAATTTGTGCCGACAAGATTATGTAGTGACCGTTAGGATCTATGACTGCGTGTTCAATTTGGAATGTGATAGAATTTTTAAGGGCTATCATTACCCCAGCTTTTTTCTTTGGGCCGTTGGAGAAAAAGGAGTGTGTGAATAATTTGTGGGAGCATTTAGGAGGATTACTGGAGGAGAAATGTGTTTCTTGCACACAGAGTATGTCAGTGTGCAAGGAAAGGGCTTCCTTCCAGAGCATATTGTGTTTGAACAGTGAATTGAGGCCATTAGCGTTAATGGAGGTTATGACGTAAGCCATGGCTGTTGTTTGGGAGGTTTGAGAGTAAGACAGATCGAGATTACACCTTGTGATGCTCACCGGCGCTGGAGCACTTAAAGACAATGTGGTTCTCAGTCAAATTAAGGCTAAACTGTAACAAATCAGAACAGAGAGAGTAAAACAGGCCTAGAGTTTGTCAATATAGGTAACTATAACAAAGAAACTGTGTTTAGGTGTGCTTAGCACCCTATACCAAACGGAGGTGGCGGGAAGAGAAAAAAGGAAAAAACAAAAAAAGGTTCACAGTGGTCCGCCACAGGGCAATTCTCATAAGTCATCAGGCACCGGGCATAAATGAGTTGTGTGACTCCGAGGACCCTCATATTGAGGGTTTGCATAAGAAGTGAGGGAGTTAAGGTCGCTCTTTGGCTGAACGACGATCAGGTTTGAGTGAGGATTCTTGACTGCAAGGTAGATCTGATGGCAGAGCGTTGATGAGGCCCCAGTTGAGAAGGCTTTTTAAGCCATCTTTGGGAGACATAATAGTTGTGGACTGATTTTGGTGGGTGACGATGAGTTTTACAGGAAAGCCCCACTTGTATTGGATATTGCACTCTCTAAGAACCGAGGTAACTGGGTTAAATTCTTTTCTGCGTTGGGTAGTGGCAGCTGAGATATCTGCGTATATCTTTACACCCACATAGGGAGCAGGGAGCGCCGAGGCTGTTCTGGCTGCTCTCAGGATCTGATCCTTCACATGATTAAAGTGATCCCGCACCAGTACATCCCGAGGTGTTTCCTTAGGGAGATGGGGTGGCTTGGGGAGCCTGTGTGCTCTATCAATGATCAGGTGAGGGCTAGTAAGATGTGGGAACAGCTTCAAAAATAGATGTTGGAGAAAGTTAGACAGGTCCGCAGGTTTAACATTTTCAGGGATACCCCTAAATTTAATATTGTTCCGGCGGGACCGGTCCTCGAGGTCCGCCATTTTTAAGTGCATGCGTTGGAGTTCTCTAGATTGGTGCTCAAATGCGGTCACCATGTCGTTGTATGCTCTGGTGGTGGCTGAGGCCTGTTGTTCCACTATCTCTGTGCGCTCTTCTAGGTGATCTACTCTGATTGATAAGTTGGAGATAGATGAGCGCAATTCTCTTTGAATATCTTTATGTAATGATAAGAGCATTAATTTAAGTGTATGCTCTGATGCCGGCTGATCGCTGGCAGGGAGAGCCGCAAGAGATGCCTCTGCTTCTTCCTCTTGTGGGAGCTGGGGGGAGGGGGGCATTATTGCTTCTTTAACAGAGGTGCTTTTTCTGGAGAGAAGGTAGGTGAAGATGGAGGTCTCTTACTTCTGTCAGTGGTGTGAGAGGGGGAGAAGTCCCCTGTATCACTGCCCGCTTCCATCTCCTCTATGTCATCCTCATTGTGTGCTGGAGAGGAGCCGCGTGTATGGCAGTCTGTGTCTCCGCCGGCGCCATCTTGGAAGCTCCGTGCTGAGGGGGCCGGAGGAAAGAACTTGGTGAGACGGCGAGGAGCTGGTGCTTTGTCCCTCATGGTTCCAAAAGTGTCGTTAGGGATGTGCTAGGAGCCTTTTAGTGCCGTTCTATCCTGTGCCTGGGTTTGCTGAGAGCCGCTTTGTCCCTGTGTGAAACGGAGCTGCTGGGCTACGCTTCCATCCCGGACCTCTGCTAGGCCACGCCCCCTGCCGCTTACACTATTACGAAGACACATTACAATATCATACTCAAACTCAGGGGGACCCCTAATATTGATTTTGATGGAGCCATTATTACAATCTTCCCGGACCTATCTAAAGTGACTTTAGACCGCTGCCGACCCCTCAACCCCCTCCTGGAAAAACTGAAATCAGAAGGAGCGACCTATAGATGGGGCTTTCCCTCATGTCTCATCGCAACTAAAAATGACCGATCCTCCACTCTCAGGTTCCCAGAGGAACTTCCCGCTTTCCTTCATGACATCAACATCTCACCTGTGGAGCTACCGGGTTGGCAAGATCACATACCAGTTTTTAAAGTCACTCCTGACTCCAACTGGCACAAAACTCCATCTAAAAGATGGCGCACTGCGACTCCTGGATCTTCCAAGAAAAACGGGTGAGATCCACCTCTTTCTTTGCATTTATTTCCCTCTATTTACAAGTCTTTGACTCTACCTGGCCTGGCTCAAAGAGCCTTAGGCCACACAAAAATGTTATTACAAATAAGGGGAATGGAAGGGAAATACAAAAACTTTCCATGTCCTTCTTTGAAAGAACGGAGGATTAACAGTTACAGCAGCCACCCATCCCAAAGGGTTGCCTACCCCCATTCTTTCCCTAGCAGCTTCCGGTTTGGAACTCTGTTAAGGTACTGACTGCCGTTATCCCCCCTAAGGTTTATAAGGTTCATACTCATTGTCTTAACATTCAGTTTATTGTTCATGGTTACCTGACTAATTTTGTTTTTGTTTAGAAGCCAAATATGGACGAAGCTCGAGTCCTACTCTCGTCCCATGCACCCGAATTTGCCAATCACTGCCCCCCTCCTTTTGAGGTTCGTGGGGAAGGGCTGCATGAATATTCTTGAGTAGAGTTGAGCGAATCCGAACTATAATGTTCGGGTCCGTACCGAACTTTGGGATGTCCGTGACCCAGACCTGAACCCGGACATTTGAAAAAAAGTTTGGGTTCGGGTTCTGGGTTCGGTTATTTGATCCCGCCTGTTGAATAGCTGTAGGGCAGCCAATCAACAAGCGTTTCACTGGTTTGCCCTTAGAAGCCATCACACCATGCCTACTAATGGCATGGCTGTGATTGGCCAGGGCATCATGTGACCCAGCCTCTTTATAAACTGGAGTCACTTAGTGCTGCATGTCACATGCTCTCTGGCTAGTATAGGGAGAGGATGCTGCCGGTGCTGTGAGGGACAGATTGCAGATATAATAAGATTTCATCCTGCATTACAGAACGATCTGATTGTGGACTAGGTAGAGATTACTACTACTACTGCTTTTAGGGACAGATTGCAGATCTAATAACATCTCATCCTGCATTACAGAACGATCTGACTGGACTAGGTAGAGCCTACTGCTTAGAGGGACAGATTATTGTTCTAAAATCATATTCTAGTTCTATAGGGTCAGGTTCCTGCTGTTGCTGTAAGGGACAGATTATTGTTCTAAAATCATCGCCTACTCCTATAGGGTCAGGTTCCTGCTGTTGCTGTAAGGGACAGATTATTGTTCTAAAATCATTTTACTTCCTTTTGCAGCCCTCTAGCACTTTCCAGGACTTTTTTACAGTCATTTTTGTGCCGAAAAGTTCGGGTCCCCATTGACTTCAATGGGGTTTGAGGTCAAGTTCGGGTCAAGTTCCGTACAGAACCCAAACTTTTTCGCAACGTTCGGCCAAACCCACCGAACCCGAACATCCAGGTGTTCGCTCAACTCTATTTGAGCCATCACCCCTGAACGTGGAGGCCGAGACAACTCAACCCCATGATCCCCTGAGGGACCAATGAAATTCATTGCATGAATATCTAATTGTCCCATTATGTGATTTAAATTATGCATATCTTCTCCTTCCTCTATCCCTATGCTCTTTTTCTCTTCACATCTTCTTCTCCCCCCTCACATGTGCTAGCACAGATGGCCAAACAAGCTGAAGAGTCCTATAATACTGACCAGATGGCTGACATGAAGGTACTTTCTTACAACGTAAGAGGCCTTAATCATGCTACAAAATGACACCAGTTAATGCATGAACTAAAACGTACCTCCTGCTCCATCATCTTTTTACAGGAGACCCACTTGACACATACTACACCTGTCAAATTGTATTCCCCCCAATACCCAATGATACCAATAAGGCCAAGGGAGTAGCCATCGGGTTCAGTAAGAATGTACCTTTCAAGCTTGCAGAAATGTTAGCAGATGATCATGGCCGCTACCTTTTTCTAAGAGGACATATAGCCACAACCCAATGCACCTTGGTGAATATTTACTGTCCCAATACCAACCAACTCACTTTTATATCCCACATTCTAACAAAACTATGACACTTTGCAAAAGGGATTACTATCCTGGCGGGTGAAATTAATATGCCATTGGACCCCATCCTTGATACCTCTCATGGTCGCTCCTCATTTATATTTAAGCAATTGTCTTTTGTTAAAAAGAGACTCCATGAATCTCAGCTGATGGATGCATGGCGTTTACTGCACGCCAAGGATAGAGATTACTCCCATTTTTCCAAAACATACCTGGTATCCAACTCCAGAATTGACAATATCTTCATTGACCACTTCCACCTCCCTTTACTGAAATCGGTCTCTATAGGCACTGCATCTATTTCGGACCATTCCCCTATATTTCTAACAATCTCACTCCCTTCTTTACTGCCCTGCGTTAACAACTGGAAACTTAATTACACACTTCTCTCTAACTCAGTCGATACCGCTCTTCTAGCAGCCACAATATTTTGAGGACAATGTCTCTACAGACACTCCTCCCACAATAGTGTGGGAGGCCAACAAGGCTACGATGAGAGGTAAATTGATAGAGCTCAGCACACAGAGAAAAAGGGAACATGAAAAATGCCTTAAGGAGCTTCTGAAACAGGTAGCCGACCTCGAGAGCAATCATAAACCATCCCTGCATTGGCCACCTAGAAGCCCTTAACCTAAAACAAGATGAAATCAAAGATTTCCTAAACTTAACTACAAAAAGAAATTAAGCTGGGTAGCCCAAAAAGTATATGAATGGGGGAACAAACCGGGCAGGCAATTAGCACGCTCCCTTTGATCAAAAAAATCAAATGCCTTTATATCCAAAGTCATGCACTCGTCCGGTGGCATGGTGCACACCTCATTCCAGATTGCTGATGCGTTTAGGGAATTCTATACTAAACTATATAATGTACAAGGGAAACTGGACTCTGCCCCCCCCCCCCCAGAAGAGAACCGTAAACGTATACTTACCTACCTAAAAGATGCACATCTGCCTAAATGTACTTAAGCAGCTAGAGACGGATTTCAAAGTAGAAGAATTCCAGGCAGCTTTGAAAACAATGCTGCTAGGTAAAGCCCCAGGCCCGAATGGATTTACTACATTATACTATAAGACACTTAGTGATATCCTTCTCCCCCATTTAACGGCTCCTGCCAACTCCATATCCAAACCCTTAGATATGCACCCAGAATCATTATCCGCCCATATTACTATAATCCATAAACCAAATAAAGACCCCACCTGTTGTGGCAGCTACCACCCCATATCTTTAATGAACGTAGGTATCAAGCTCTACGCGAACGTCATTGCCTCTAGACTACTCCCCATTCTTCCTACTTGGGTCACAGCAGATCAAGCTGGATTTATC
Organism: Glandirana rugosa; assembly: GCA_018402905.1. NCBI lineage: Eukaryota > Metazoa > Chordata > Amphibia > Anura > Ranidae > Glandirana > Glandirana rugosa. The sequence continues at coordinate 36,184 of BLSH010151022.1, read as the reverse complement.
CCCCATAGAGAAGCCAAAGACAACTCACTTTGATCCGTCTCACTGATTCACTATGTTCGGGAATGTTCCCAGCCCACCCTCCTGCTGTCTACAGATGCTGAGAAGGCATTCGATAGGGTGGACTGGGAATACCTTCGACTGACCCTACGGCACCTTGAATTAGGCCCTAAAATGCTCACCAGAATCTTTGCCTTGTACTCCTGCCCCACTGCTCAACTTAGGATTAATGCTGTCCTGAGTGAACCCTTTTCGTTGGGGAATGGCACCAGACAGGGCTGCCCCATTTCCCCACTCCTATTCGCTTTATCCCTGGAACCGTTCTTAGCCACTATTAGAGGCAACCCCAACATACATGGTGTCAAACTAGGCAACAAGACAAGCTTACCTAATCTCATGGCAGCATTCAAGTCCTTCCAGACACTATTAAATGTAAAAATCAACCTATCAAAGTCAGAAACCCTAAATATTAACATTGCCCGCTCAGAAGTGGACCAGATCAAACCCTCTTTTCCATTTAAATGGCAACCAGATTCTCTAAAATACTTAGGGATCCATCTCACCCCCATCCTCAAAATATATTTCGGCATAATTATATACCAATACTGAACAACATTAAATCTGATCTCCATGCCTGGGCCTCGTTATCCCACTCCTGGCTGGGGAAAATAAACATAATAAAAATGAACTTATTACCACGCATCCTTTACTTATTTCAGATGCTACCCTTACATGTCCCAGTAAGTTTTTTCAATACTATTCAGACCATGATCTCCCGCTTCATTTGGAGGGGCAGGCACCCCAAGGTGTCTAAATCAATACTCTATCATTCAAAGACAACTAGGGGACTTGCCTTCCCTGATTTAAAAATATTCTTCCATGCTATAGCGCTCTCTAGAATAGCGGACTGGAAATACTCTGTGAAATCAAAACTACGGGTACAAGTGGAATGATCTCTTAGTGACTCGGACCTTTCTACAGTACCATGGATTCCCCGCATCTACAGAGCCCTTGCCCCTTTAACGTCCCTACTCATGAAATCTACCCTGGACATTTGGGACTCACTTCATAAGAAGAACTCATGGACTTTCAACTATCCCCTTATGCCTCTCCTAAACCATGACTACTTCCCCCCTGGCTCCATGGACACAGGCTTCAAACTATGGTCCCCAGAGGGCCCCCTACTGCTCCACCACCTTGTACATGCTGAAAACCTCAAACCACTTTCCTCTATTCTTGGATCTAAACCACTCACTTTCATGGATAAGCGGAGACATAAGCAAGTACATCAATTTCTTCTATACATGCCTCGTCCAATATGAGATATCCAAGATCTAAATCCGCTTGAAGCAATGTTCACTTTTAAAGACCCCCCTACTCATTCTGTCTCACAGTTCTACAAAGCCCTAGCCTCCCTACAGTATTCCTCACATCCAGGTTACCTGACGAAATAGGAAACAGACTTAAACTCGCAACTAACGGATAAGCAAAGGGAAAAAATCCTGAAGCTGGTGCACTCATCCTCCACAGCGTCTAAAACAGCTGAAGCTAATTATAAGCTCCTCTCAAGATGGTACTACACCCCAGCCATATTGCACTGCATATCCTCATCTAATTCCCCACTGTGCTGGAGGAACTGTGGCCAAATCGCCACACATGCACATATATGGTGGCATTGCCATCATTAGAAGACCTTACCCACACATCAAGAGGAAACAGCAGCCGACACACTAAAACTTGGGCCGTGTGGCTGGAATATAAATCCACCTAAATGTACAAAGTAGCAATGTACCCATCAACCACCTCAATCTCGTAGACGGGGGATGCACCTCTTAAAAGAACTCCTAACAATCAGTAGATAGGTATTATCATTCTTAATAGCCTGATTATGCTAAATAACAACCACCTGCTTGTGCCAGCACATGTATCCTTCTCCCCCCCCCCCTACTCTGTCTCTCTCCCTCTCTCTTCTTTTCCCTCTCTCTTTTTTATATCTCTAAGTTACTACCTATCATTATTTTCTACTGCATGATTGACTTGAGCTACTAAGATTGTCAACATTATTGTCCTGATAACTGTTTGTACACTATGATATGCGACAGTATCCTGTACCCTGTTTCATTTTCCTTCTGTTTTTTTTTAATAAACAGATATTAAACAAAAAAAAGTCAGCAACTACAAATACTGTAGCTGCTGACTGTTAATAAAAAAGAAACTTACCCGTTCAAGGGTCCAATGCTGTCCTCATCTGAGCTGGTTCTTCACCTGTGTTTGGGTCCCCAGAACTGGCAAACCTAAGTGTGGGAAGCCGACAGTGGCTCATTGTGGCTTCACAGTCATCTTCCCACTAAGCATTCACAAGCCACACTGCGCCTTGTGAATGGTTTCAAAGCTTTCTGGAACCTGTGAAGTGTCCCAGAAGGCTGCAGGCAAAGGGGAGGGGGGCTGTCAAAACCAGGTACCCGTTTCCCCTCCCCAAAAAAAACAGTTTCCAAAGTGAAAAAAGTTTTCCAAAAGCAGTGGCCTTAGAGGACAAGGTGCTCATGATTAATTCTCAATGGAAAAAGTCAGCTGCCAAGGCATCGCCAATTGCCAGGATTCACAGCCCCGCATCTATGCCTCCCAATCGTCTGGAGAGTCTCCAGACAGTACCACCCCCTTGGCCAATGCTCTTACCCAAACTGGGTACCCTACAGCAGGCCCCCAGGCCTACTATAGAGAGACTCTGTTTTGGCTGTTGACAAACTGGTCACTATCAGGCCAATTGCCCCACTAAGAAAAATACTCTTGAGCCCAGCTCTCCCATGCTGGTACACTATGTGAACATGCACCGAGTTTCTGAAAAATTGCCAGCCCAACCCCTGTCTTCTGGGTCACACTTGGACCACCAATGCTACAGATGTGGACAATCTAGGCATCCCCAGGCTAGGTGCCCAAGGAACGTCCACCCTCCCCAGACTCAAACCACTTGTCCTGATCCCAGTGTAGTGCTGGTGCCAGGAGGAAGACATCTTACACCATCTCAAAATGAATGGATGCCTCCACCCACAACCAGCGCTCCTCTAGGAGTCTACGGAGTCCAGCCACTTACCCTAAGCTACCCCGAGATAAGGCAGCAGCATTTAGGGGAGGTCTGCATAGATGGAAGAAAAGTTATTGGTGTTTGTGATACAGATGCCTTCCTGACCATCGTTGATCCCTGTGTGATGAACCTGGCAGCAATTGCGAAAGGCCCTGGATTTTCTATTAAAAAAAAAACAAAAAATTACCAGCGCTCAGGATAAAAAAACAGAAACCATGAATAGCAATGTTAGGAGATAAATTAACCAGCTAAAACATGTTAAAAACACTTTAGTCCACATAAAAGTTCATGTCTGAATCCATGGGAAACAAGTGGCTGTAGGCAGCACAATCTGCAGGAAATAAATATACACAAATGGCTTGCTCTTCTCCAGAGTGAAGTCAGCTCAGCAAATGACATATGAAAAAGAAAAACAGGAGAGCGCCTCTAAGTGTAATATTTATTGATACACAAGTAATGTAGCAATATCAACTCACATGGGTTACAGGAGATTGGCTCATCTATGGGTGACAGCTGAGAGGGGTGCGTTCTCCAGCACATGTAATCCTCGGTGGTAATAGGCAGCAGTATGACCAGGAGATGTGCAGTGCGCTGACTGACAGATCCAAGTTGTTCCGGGTGTGGGAGAGGAAAGAAGGCTTGGAGTGCAATGCCTAACAGCATGTATCATCACACAGTACCAGGGAAACAACGCGTTTCAGAACATGCGAAAAGCTCGTACAGAGCATGCGTGCTACTTTGTAAAGTGAGTTGTCAGCGCACTGCACGTCTCCTGGTCATACCGCTGCCCTATTACCACCAAGGATTACATGTGCTGGAGAATGCATCCCTCTCAGCTGTCACCCATAGATGAGCCAATCTCCTGTAACCCATGTGAGTTGATTTTGCTACATTACTCGTGTATCAATAAATATTACACTTAAAGTCGCTCTCCTGTTTTTATTTTCTGCATTTTCTATTGAACTAGCGGGGGGTGGCAGGAAACACATCCCAAAGGTTACAGTTCTCCTGGATTATGGTTTTGGGGGAGAAACTTTGTTCTGTTGGGGTAATGGCAGGACTACCTGCAGACATTCTGCTAGGGAACTTAATTGCCACTTTCTAGGGCGTGTGACCCAGAGTAACTCTCTGGGAGTAGAGAAAAAAATTGGCACAGAATTGATGCAACATGCAAATTCATTATGGATTTATCCAGTTAACTATGTAAAGGTTCATGTCAATCTTGCCAGCACCCCAAGGTTTAGGGGAGGATCTCTTGGCTTGCAAAACAGTTAGAGACGTACAGGAAGAGCACCCCAGCCCATTGCTATAGACAGTGTGGGCACATGCCAGCTGATTGTCCTAAAAGATGTAGGGGGATGTCCAACTCCACAGATTCACTTTGGAGGAGAGGTAATGTTAGTGGATCAAATTATCCTCCCAGCAGTTCAATTGCATGCCTATGCCAACCAATTCTGTACCCCAATGTGATGCCCCACTGGAATGAGTTTTAATAATCAGGTGGCCTTCAGATGAAAAGCCATCCTATGAATACTTTAGTAATTCTGTTGCTGAACTTGACATGTCTCTTGCAGAGGCCTGAGTTTCTCTGCTCCACAGGGGGTGGGAGGTTAAGTTGATCTCACTAGGAGACACACACAGCATGATGTCCCCTGGCTGGACAGGGCAGACATGCCAGCACCAGGGCGTTGTGGGCTAGCTGAATTCAAAGCACAATTAACCACTTCAGCCCCGGAAGGATTGGCTGCTTTAGGACCGGAGCCCTTTTTGCGATTCGGCACTGCGTCGCTTTAACTGACAATTGCGCGGTCGTGCGACGTTGTACCCAAACAAAATTTGCGTCCTTTTTTTCCCACAAATAGAGCTTTCTTTTGGTGGTATTTGATCCCCTCTGCGTCATTTCTGATCGCCGCTATAAACAAAAGAAGAGCGACAATTTTGCAAAAAAACCCAAATTTCTTACTTTTTGCTAAAATACAAATCCAAAAAAAAAATATAAAAAAACATTTTTTTTCATCGGTTTTGGCCAATTTATATTCTTCCTCATATTTGCGATAAAAAAAATCGCAATCGCCGTTTATTGATTGGTTTGCGCAAAAGTGGTCGCGTTTACGGATGATGAGAATTCATTTTTGGGGTTTTTTTTTTTTTTACTAGTAATGGCGGCGATCTGCGATTTTTTGCGGTACTGCGATATTTCAGCGGACATGTCGGACTATTTTGACACTTTTTTGGGACCAT
>BLSH010151022.1:9526-30740 GCA_018402905.1 Glandirana rugosa | reverse complement strand
GGTTAGACTCCTACCGAGACCCGTGCGCGCTCACTAGGCTCGTGAGCGCGGCCGCCGTCATATGACGGCGATTTGCGCTCACGAGCCACCTTGCCGCCGTCAATTGCCGATCGGCGGTCGGCAAGGAGTTAAATTTCCCTATGCTGGCCTAAAAGTATGAGTCTTTTTTGTGAGCTTTCCCTAGGGATGGACACAAGGGAACTTTTGTCTGCCTGTTCCACTGGAAGGAGACTAGAAGGTACTTAGAACTGCCGAGTCTGATAGTTCCATATAGATGGTTTGCTTCTTCCTGGATCCTGGGACTGCTGGGACATATAGTTCTGCATTGTCTGTGTGGCTTACCAGGCACTGGAACCCCCTTTTTTCATGCTTTGTAGATTCTTTCCTGTGGGAGCCACATGCTGCCAGAGCTTGTGATGACCCCGGTGTGCACAGATCCCTTCTTTAGATCGCCCTGCCTGCTCTCTCTGCTTTGTGCCCAGAGCCATCCTCAGATTGGTCTGCTTGCTTCTACTGCATACCCAGAGCCCTTCTTGGATTGCCCTACCTGTTCTCTCTGTTGTGTGCCCAGAGCCATCCTTGGATTGCCTTGCTTGTTTCTTCTACTGCATTCACAGTGCCCTCCTCTGATTGTCCTGCCTGGATCCCCTGATGCTAAAACCCCCACATCCACTACTTAGGACAGTTGGACTTTCACAGCAAGAGTCTTTGAACCATTCTGCCCTTTATTGTCCCTATCTTTACTATTCTGAAGAACATTCCCCATGGCTGTGTCTTATTGTTGCCCTGTGAACTGTTTCCTTTTTGCTGTGTATATCCCCACTCTATGGCCTGTTACCTCTTGTTACTGACCCGAAAGTCATCTACCCTTTCTGTGCCATACAGCTACCTGTGAAATGTTTATTTGAACTGTGCCCACTGCCACTCCATGAACTGTCTATCCATACCATGCCCATTGCTACTGTGAGAACTGTTTATCCATGCTGTGCCATACTACCACTCTGAGGATCTATTTTCCCCTTGCCGGGCCTGCCTGTGACCCTGTGGACCGTTCCCCCAAACTGTGTCGGTCTACTGCTCCAAGGATCGCCTCCCCTTGTTATGCCTTATCGTTACAATGTGAACTGTTCATTCATGGTGCCCCTCTGTTATTCCGTGAACTGGTTATCTGTACTGTGCCCATTGCTATCCTGTGGACTGATCAACTGTGTGGTGGCTCCATGCCACCCCTCCTGTACCCCCAAGTCTCCCAATACTCTCCCGTGCATCAGGTTCCTTGTGATTTTCCTCTGTGTGTCCTCTCTCTGTGCTCCTAGTCCCTTACAGTATACGGTATATTGTGTGCAAAAAAGCTATTATAATTTGTATTTTCTGTGCCAAAAAAATGTTATTTCAGCATATTTCTCTTATTTTTGTGATGGTGATTCCAAGCTGCTGTATCATTCAATGGGTAATGTTATGCAACAAAAAACAATATATTAAAATATATTTCTTATGCAACATATACCATGTGAAATGTATAAGAGGCTAGGGGTGATTATACTGCTCCAACATAGATATAAAGGTGTATATGTATTAAAAAAAAGTGAATTTCTCATTCAACAAACATTCACTGCTGGGGAATCTTCCTGGTGCATGTGTTTTAAATGACAGGGCGTGACTGGTGAAAATTACATTTGCTGCTTTGTAAACATGACCCACAGGGCTCTATTTAAATTGATGTGTAAATGTCTCATGCCAAATGTTTTTGGTGCAAATCTGTAGTGTCTATTTAAAAAGAGAAAATACATAATGACTATATACAGCCCCTTTAAAATAATCACATTTTGTTGCTTTGCAACCTGAAATGAAAACAGACACAGTTTTTGTTTTATTCCGCTGTATTAACTCAGTGCAACTTATAACATCCAAGTGAAAGCTATAACACCAACATGTCAGAAAAAACTAAAAGTAAAAAAGAAAAATCAAAAACAGAATTACTGAGTTGGAAAAAAGATCACCCCCTTGTGTCAGAATTTTTCTGAACCACCTTTTGCTTTAATTACAGCCTTTATTCTGTTGGGATATCTCTACTAACTTTGCTCATGTAGACTTTGCAATATTTGCCCACTCTTCTTAAATTTGATGGTTACTGTTTGTGGATTGCAAGCCATTCCACAGATTTTCAATGGGGTGTTAGGGACAGGTGTCACCAGAAATGTGTGACCTGCCACAGAGTATACTGTTTGCTTTGGGTCATTGTCATGTTGGAAGGTAAACCCCCTGACAACTTTCTGGCAGAGGGCAGCAGATCTTCCTCACGGATTTGATGGTATTTTGCACCATCCATTTTCCTTCTATCCTGACAATTGCTCCAGTCCCTGCTGCAGAGAAACACTTCCATAACAGGATATTACCCCCTCCATGCTTTAATGTAGGAATAGTGTTATTTGGATGGTGAGCTGTATTGGATTTCTGCCAGACATAGTGTTTGGTATTGAAGCAAAATAATTCAATTTTAGTCACATCTGACCATACCACCTTTTTCCATGTGTTCTCAGAATCTTTAAGGTGCGTTTTGGCAAAGCTTAGTCGTGACTGTATGTGGTCTTACTTTAGGAGTGGCTTTTTTCTTGCAACCCTCCCATACAAACTACATTTGTGGAGAATTTGTAATATTCTTGTCACGTGCACAAAAGCCACTCTTTGTCATAAATGCCTGTGACTGCTTCAGAGTTTCTGTAGGCTTATTGGTAGCCTCTCTGATCAGTTTCCTCCTGGCTCATTCATTCAGTTTGGAGTGACGTCCTGATCCAGGGAGGGTATGTGTTGTTCCTAATACCTTGCACTTCTTAATAATTTACTGTGCTTCTAGGCATTGATAAAGCCTTTGAAATTGTTGCATCAATCCCCTGACTTGTGCCTGTCCACAACTCCCTGGAGATCTTTTGACAGTGCCTTGCCACCCATAGTAGATTGTTTGCTTTAGTTGCACTACCAGGGAAATGCTCCACAAAAACTCTTTTCATTCTGAGCTAATTAATATGACCACAGCTGATCACAGTTGGAAGTCAAATGGCTTTGTGTGCCATTGAGGAGGTGATTAGCTACACCTGATTGAGTGTACAAGTCATTTTTATGAAGGGAGGTGATCCTTTTTCCAACTCAGTGATTCTGTTTTTGAATTTTTAAAACATTTTTTGACATGTTGTTGTTATATCTTTCACTTAGATATTATAAGTTGCACTGCATAAATGGAATAAATGCAGCTGGATAAAACAAAAACTGTGCCTGTCTTCATTTCAGGCTGCAAAACAACAAAATGTGATTATTTTAAAGTGCAACGATTCTTTTTTTATACCCACTGTATATAACTGTAAATACAGTATCTCACAAAAGTGAGTACACCCCTCACATTTTTGTAAATATTTTATTACATATTTTCGGTTAAATATTTTTATTAAAGATTTTCAAAAAAGAAACCAGAAAAGAAATATGAAGTTATCCAGGGTCTAAACAACAAAAACTCACACAAAAAATAGACAGAAAAAAAAAAGAAAATCATGTGAGATGACATTGAGATATTAAGATATTAATGAGAAACAAAAAGCAAGATAGGCTATGCCATCTCTCCTAACACCCCATGTGGGAGCAATCTGTGGCCGGAGAGACGGAAAACAACCCACTCCGCTCCATTTCCAGAAACCATTTAGTGGTTTTGGTTGAATTATCACATATGTTGCTAAGAAAGGGATAACAATCATACCCAAAATAAAAACATATTCAAAGATCTGAGAAAGGAGAGACCTCTCACCCACCTCTCCAGAATAGGGAGGACAGGGTGCCATTCAGAGGCCCTCAAGGCTCAGGGATTCGGAGGAAAACTTGATAACAAAAGAAAGGAAACAGAGAAAGTGACCAGAAGAAGAAGAGAAAATAAGAAGTAAAAGAAGGAGGAAAAGATGCACCAGGGAATCTTAAAAAAGAGCAAAATTAGGGTAACATGGGAAGTTTCATATATTTTTTCCAAGGATCCCATACAAGATCAAATTTAGTTGAGGTATCTAGGATAATATTAGCAAGCTTTTTCTGCAACATGATCCAAGACATTTTCTGCTTAGCTGCAGCGAAGGACACAGAGGGGCGTTTCCAGGACCTGGTAATTGTGATTTTGGCACCCAGCAGGATAAAGTGGGTAAGTTTAAAGAGGTGTTTGGAAAGGCCGTCAGGTTTAAAATTGAGGAGGGTCATCTCTGGATTCTGAGGGATTAGTAGGCACGTGACTTTACGGATCAAGTAGAAAACCTTATTCCAGAAACCGCGAATGCGCGGGCATTCCCACCACGTGTGAAAGAAGGTTCCCATGTGGCCACAACCTCTGAAACACAGACCAGAGGAATTTGGAAACATGACTGCCAGCCGGGTTAGTACCAAATACCATTGAGTAAATACCTTAAGATTGACAAGAACAATTATAGCGGTCATGGGACTTTAAATGAGGCTGTTCACAAATAAAGTTAGTCTTCAATTTTCAAACAAATGATTTATTTGAGTAAGATGCTTGTTAAACATGATCATAAAATTCATCACCCAAAAAAAGGGTAGATGTACAGCACATCTCATAACGAGCCTGTCGCATAAACCACACATAAAAAAGATGATTCATGGGTCACAATTGCATTGTACATAAAATTCAAGGTAGTATACATGACATTTAAAATCAAATATTATATAGACCAAATACACTTGACATCAAATGAAGCTTGACGCGTTTCGTGGAGCTTGTCCACTCGTCAGGAGCCAAGTCAAGAGGTAGCTATAAATAAAAATAATAATAATCAAATATCATTTTCAATATTACCCAAACCTAGGAATTATAATGTCTAAAACAAACATATGGTCCCAGTACTCACCAACCTGCCAGGGTGGGTCAGACCCCAAGGTCCTAGGCGGGAAAGGCGGGCACCCAATGTCTGACCCGGGGCTGAGGCAGGATGACCCCCCATCCCAGGGTGTAGGAGTGCAAAGCCAGGCAAAGTTGTCCTTAAGATTAGCCTCCCTCAAGTTAATATTAACGATCCCTTTAAATGATCTCAGGAACAAAGAACTCCACTTGTCTGCCTCCCAGTCCACCTCCAGATCCCTTTCCCAAGTCTTCGCATAAGGGGGCTTGTCTGGGTTCTCCATCAGTGATGCATAAACTATGGAAATACCTCCTCTTTGAGCCTCAGATTCTGCGCACCATTTTTCATATGGGGTGATACCTACATGATCATTTCTAAGTTTCCACCAAGATGTCATGAAATGGTGTATCTGTCTGAAACAAAATTTCTCAACAGGGGGCATATCTAATTTGTCGATGCAATGAGATAAAGTTGCCTATTCGGTATAAACCCTTATTTGTCCACCACTGGAAGGCCCGAATGTCTAGGCCTGGAGGAAATTGGGGGTTATTAAAAAGATGGTTAAGGGGATGGAGATTCGAGATTAAGTTAGGAGGTTTGAGGACTAAGTTACTTAGAGCGATGGAGTGTGACAGAGTTGGGGCGAGTATCGAGGGCCTCAATTTGTGGGGGGCCCCCACCAAAAAATCAATAGTGTGGAAAGGAACCGCCTGTCTCTCTATGTTAACCCAGTCAGGTTTGTCTCCTCTGGAGAAGACGGTTGAGAACTGCGCTAATTGAGCTGCCTGGTAGTATTTATAAAGGTGCGGAAGTCCTAGGCCCCCTTGATTGCGTCTCTTATATAGAACATTAGCCGAGCATCTAAAACCTTTTTGGCCCCATACAAATTTCAGAATTTGCAATTGAAGTTTTTGCAAGTTGTACTTCCTAATTGGGATAGGGAGAGCTCTGAAAAAATAAAGAATCCTAAGTAAGAGAGTCATTTTAACTGCATGTATCCTGCCCAGCCAGGAAAGACCCTCCTGAACCCATCTGGAAAGGTCTTCCGCTAGTTTCTTAAGTAAGGGTGGATAGTTGACCTCATAAAGTTGGCTAATGTTGGCTGCCAGATTGACCCCAAGATAGGGTATCTGATTAGTATTCCAGGTGAAATTATAGAGCTCTTTGAGACGGTGTATTGTCGACTCCGGGGTAGAGATATTCAAAGCTGCCGATTTGGACCAATTAATGTAGAGCCCCGAGGTTTCTCCAAAGACTTGAAGAAGGTGTATAACATGTGGAGTGGGTGTGAGAGGGGATAAAATGAAAAGGAGCAGGTCATCAGCGAATAATGCGCATTTGTGGGACCGGGTTCCGCAACTCACCCCCTGAATATCAGGAATGTCCCTGATGGCAATTGCCAGGGATTCCATCGCAATTGCGAAAATTAGTGGGTAAAGAGGACATCCCTGCCTAGTTCCTCTAGAGATAAGAAAGGGGTCCGAATAGTAATTTTGCAGTTTTACCTGAGCACTAGGGTTTGAGTAGAGGGCTGTAAGAGTCTGAAGGAATCTCGGGCCGAAACCCCATCTGCCTAGAATATCAAATATATACGACCAATCAACCGTGTCAAATGCTTTTTGTAAATCAACAGACAGAATGAACCCCTCCCTGGAAGAGAGGAGTTCATTGAATTTAAAAGAGAAATGGTATCCACTGTTCTGCGGATCTGGTCTGGACCCTGCCTTCCTGGGATAAAGCCCACCTGGTCCTTATGGATATATTTGCCTATAAATTTAGAAAGTCTATTAGCTAGAATTTTAGTCAAAATTTTGAGGTCATTATTGATTAAAGAAATAGGCCTATAATTGCTAACATCCGAGTGATCCTTCCCAGGTTTAGGGATGACCGAGATAAAGGCCCTGTTGGCCTCGGTCTGCAGCATGGACCCCGTTCGTAGCGAATTGTAGAATTTTGTTAAATAGGGAGCAAGTACTAATCCAAAAGTCTTATAGTAACCCATGGAAAAGCCATCAGGAACAGGGGCTGAGCTCTTCCTGAGATTACTAATTACCTCTAGGACTTCCTTATCAGTGAAAGGTTGTTCTATGGAAGTTATATGATCTTTCACTAGTCTAGGGAGGGAGATGTTATTTAGAAAGGCAGAAGAGGACGTCGAAGAGGCCTTTTTGCCCGAATTGTAGAGTTTGGCATAGAAGTTACGAAAGGCAGTCATAATCCGCTTAGGATTTTGAGTTGGATCTCCTGAGGGGTCTCTAATCTTTGGAAATGAGAAGGAATGAAATCTAGGGGACAGCCTGGCAGCCAGCCTAGGACCTATTTGATCCTTTTGTAAGTAGAAATGGGCCCACTTATCGAGAGATGTAGTCCTCCAAATGGAAAACAGCCGGTTCCAAAAACAATATCACTCAGTACATTCAAGCTACTCAAGGGGTGTCAGCATATTTATTAAAAAAGAAACTCCCTTTTCCGTTAGGCAATCTGTGATTGATGATGAGGGACGCTATATTTTCCTGCATACTATCACAGAAGATAGAGAGTTGGTCCAAGCAAACATGTATATCCCCCCTCCGTTCACCACAGAGAAGTTGTACAAGTTGATGGAGTTTGTCTTGGATAAACCTGGGGTCCCGGTGATTGTGGTGGGGGATTTTAACATGGTGCTGGATGGATGGGGGGATAGGTTTCCTCCAGGGAACAGGAGAGACAGTTTGAAGGAAGCTAGACTCTCCTTGCTCCTTGAAGAGGCGGGGTTGGTGGACCTCTGGAGAGTGCGGAATTCGGAGGGAAGACAGTATTCCTGTTTTTCCGATACGCATTCCACACTCTCCAGGATAGACATGGCTCTGGGCAATAGGGAGGCCCTGGAATTGGTGGAAAGAGCCGAGTATTTGCCCAGGGGACTCTCGAATCATTCACCTATGTTGGTGTCGCTGCGACTGGAGGGGATTAGTAGTGTGGGTAACTGGAAAGTAAATCCAGTTTGGTTGGAGATAATGGAAGGTCCTGGGGAAGTAATGGAGGCATTGGGGGAATGTATCAACTTTAACACTGGGTCAGCACCAGTGGGTGTGGTATGGGATACCTTGAAGGCTTATCTGAGGGGGTTACTAATCCAGCAGATTAATAAAATCAAAAGGAAGAATGGGGAATGGGGAAAGGTTATCAAGAGAGAGGTAGAGGAAGCGGAGAAACGATATATAGAGGACCCCATAGAAGAGAGGTATAAGGATATGGTAGATAGCCAACAGAGGTATAGAATAGTAGAAATTAAAAGGGAAGAGAACAAGCGTATGTTCAAGAGGCAGAGCTCCTTTGTAGAGGGAGAGTCAGTGGGTCGGGCATTGGCCTTTTTGATTAAGGCAAATTCCCCACCCAATTTTATTCCAGCAATAAGAACTACAGAAGGTAGGGTGGTCTCAAATACAGTTGATATAGCAGAGACATTCAAGGAATATTATGAGGAGGTATATAGATCACAGGGAGGAGGCTCTAAAGAAGCAATGACGTGCTTCCTGGACGGCGTTAACCTGCCAGTGCTATCAGAAGTGGAAAGGGAGAGTCTAGACGTGCCCATTACCCTAGAAGAACTAGATAAAGTGGTTAAAGAAATGGCGAATCAGAAGTCACCTGGTCCTGACGGGCTTCCAATAGAAGTATATAAACATTATGGGAAAGTGTTACTCCCAGAATTATTGAAAGTTGCAAATTGGGCAGCCGATATAAAAAAGCTGCCAATATCAATGAGAGAGGCTACGATAACCGTACTCCATAAGGAGGGGAAGGACCCACTTGAGGTCTCCTCTTATAGACCAATCTCATTGATGTGTGCAGACACAAAAATTTTAGCGAAAGTTTTGGCATCCAGACTGAAGAAAGTTATTCAGAGATTGATACACCCGGATCAAGAGGGATTTATTCCTGACAGATCTACTAGCGGGAACATCAGGAGGGTATACTTAAATTTGCAGATACAATCGGAGAACATGGGCTCAAGGGCCATTCTGGCTCTAGATGTCGCTAAGGCCTTCGATTGCCTGGAATGGGGATACCTTTGGCGGGTCATGGAAAAACTAGGGTTTGGTCCCTTGTTCACTAAATGGGTTAGAATGCTCTATAACTATAGGAACCATCAAAGAATGGGAGTCACGAGGGGTTATCAGACTCGAGCAATTGTATGCAGCATGTGTGCTAAAATCATTTATAGAGTTGAGGAAAGAGTTTGATATCCCCAAACATTCATTTTTTAAATACTTGCAAATTAGACATGCATTAGAAGTGCAGTTTAAAAACCAACTCTTGGAGCTGGACGAGATGCCCATTTTAAATAGGGTCAAAGAAATAGGATTGCAGAAAGGAGTGATCTCAGGGTTATATCTAGATATAAGTAAAAAAACAAGAGAGTTGAGAAGTGAGCACCCAAGTAGAAAAAAATGGGAAGAGGATATAGGGACGATAACAAATGAACAATGGAGGGGAATTCTAGGGGCTTGTCCTGGGGTATCAATGGCTCCCTCGCAGAGAATGTCGCATTTATTTTTATTATATAGAGTGTATTACACTCCCCATAAATCATTTCAATTTGGAAGAAGACAGGATGATCAGTGTCCCAGGTGTCGGAAGAAGGGGGACATCTTGCATATGGTATGGAGGTGCCCCAAACTATTTAGATATTGGGAGGGGGTCATGGCTACTATAAATAGGGTGTTTCGTACCACACTTGAACCAGAAGCCTTAACATGTATACTGGGTTATATAAGAGACGGGAAAGGAAAAAACAATGTCTTACCCGCCATAGAGGGATGCCTGTTTCAAGCAAGAAAAGTGATTGCCCAAAAATGGAAATCTACTACACCACCAACTGTAGAAAATTGGGTTAGAACAATGAATGAGGTAGTTTGGAAAGAGAAAGGGGTATATGTGAAAAGAGGTAACCTTAAGAAATTTGAAAAGAAATGGGAACACTGGCTGGAAGAAATTGGATATCTTTATGACATAGGTGCCTAGAGAAGATATGTGGAATAAGAGAGATGATTGGATGGAGGATGTATGTGAATGGCATACATGGGGGTGGTTAGGGGGGACGGGCAAATGTTAAATCCCGAGATAATGGAAATATTACATTTTAAACTTGTGGTAAGGGGAAATAATCTGTTTGTAGTAAGGTATTTTTTGACTTAAAAAGCATAAGAAAGGAAAAGAAAGGATAAGAAAAGAGGAAAATTAAAAGAAAAGAAAAAGAGAAAGCAGATAAAATGAATACCACAATGATGTGACGGAACTAGAGGTTTATATGAAAGCAAAGCTGAATTTTATCCTCTCTAGGCAATACACTGAAGTGGTAAAGAAAGAAAAAAAAAAAAAGAAATGGGCTTTAGTCCATTGAACTTGTTTCTCGGTGCTAGTGGTTAGGGCAAGGTTCAATGCCACCTTCCCAGCTTCTAGTTGAGCCCAGGACCTGGGGTTCGGATTCTTCTTATGGGATCTGGCTAGGTCATGAAAGGCACCCTCTAACTTCTCTATATCAACCTTCCTCTCCCTCCTTAACCTGGCAGATAATTGGATGATCTTTCCCCTAATTACCCCTTTATGAGCTGCCCAAGGAGTTGGGGATGAGACTTCACCATTATCATTTAATAGGAAATAGTCTTTGATTTCTTTTTCTAACAATGTACAATGCACCGGGTTATTCAGGAGAGTCTCTTTTAGGCGCCATTGGGGATTCCTCCCCTGAGCTAGGTCGGCTCTAATGTATATTATTACTAGCGAGTGATCTGACAGGGGGAATCTTTAATGCAATATGGTCTATTCTCGCCATGCTCTTATGCGGGGCTGAGAAATGGGTATAGTCTCTAAGCTTAGGATTGAGTTCCCTCCAGATATCTATGAACCCTCAGAGAGTAAAGGAGCCTAGCAAATTTTAGGCTATATCTAGGTGGACGGAGCAGGCGGGGGGGGGACCCGAACCAGACTTGTCGAGCATGGGATCCAAGGCCATATTGGAGTCTCCTCCCAATATTACAGTCCCCTCAAGGTGAGGCATGATGAGATTAAACAGAACGTGAAGAAATTTAGCTTGACCGGCATTGGAGGCATAATAGGATAAAAATGTGTACATCATTCCCCCTAGAGTCCTTTTTAGAAGGATAAACCTACCCTCTGGGTCTTTAATTTCTTTCTGGGGGGTGAAGGCTAAGTGTTTAGCGAGGAAGATACCTACACCTCTGGTCTTATCTGGTGCACTTGCCAGAAAGAACTGAGGATAGTTAGAGTGTATAAATTTAGGATTATACTTATCAGGGAAATGGGTTTCTTGAAGCATGAGTATGTCTAAATGATGGGAATGGGCTAGGTTAAAATATTTTTTCCTTTTCACGGGGGAGTTAAGGCCCTGAACGTTGTGTGTTGCTATTCTCAAAGAGGGTGGGGTATTAGCAGACATTGTGAAGGTATACAAATCGCAGTTTATGCATCACTGAGCATGTGCTTACCTGAATCTGGAGGCAGAGAGGAGACGGCTTGCTATACGTGGAGGCTAGAGAGATGACCCACAGTGATCTACTAAATATTTGACTTCCCTGGTGGCTGAAAAGAGATAGTAAAGAAAGAGGAGTAAAAAACAGAAGTAGCAGAGGAGATAGAGTGAAGGTAGAAAACTTGGGAGGGGAGCGGAAAAACACTACCACAGACCCCCTCAATTTCCCGGCAATAAGGGATCTAATAGACACCCTCACTCCCAGGAAACGACAACATTGTGTCTGCCTAAACGGCAGAAATACATCCAACTTAGGGATTACTGAGATTTGCATCCCAGAGTCAGAGGGAGGAGCATTATATCCTCCCCGGCCAACATTATAGAACCGAAGCAAATAAAAATTTTAGGACTGCCCAAAACAACTAAAGATAAATAACAGTGAGAACAAAATTTTGGGGTAAGCTGGGTTCCTCAACTGATTAGGTTGAGGACTCTTGATTGGACCCTTCGGGACTCGTAAAGCAGTCACCTCCAGTTCCCTGACCAATATAATATCCAGGGTCAAAAAGAAAGCCGCCAATGAGAGCATAACAAGCAGCAAATAAGCCAAGTGTTAGAATAAAGAGGATAAGGTTGAACAACCCGCTGAGGCCACCCCCCCCTCCTGAACTAAAGGTGTCCGGGAGAGGGGGGCACCCCCAGGCCGCCAGAACATAATATCAAGATTAAAAATTTAAATTTTAGAGACAACAGAACGGGAGCAATAAACATTGAAAGGTTCAAAGACCTAGGTATTGGTGGATACAATAAACATCACAAAACAAAAAGAATGTCAAAGCTCAAGAGTCACGGGGGGGGGTGAGAATCTTTAGCTCGCTTTTGTTACTGTTTCTTCCACATTGGTAGAACGGGGCTTTGTGGGGAAGGCCTCTTAGAGGGGCCAACACTCTTGTGGGGCAGAGCTGAAGTGGGATCCAGAGAAATGAGGTTAAGTTTAAACAGCAGTTGTTCTCCTTCTTGGAATGTAGAAAAGCTGTACTTCTTGCTTTTGTGGATGAAAGTCAGGCGGAACAGGAATGACCACCAGTATTTGATGGTAGATTTGGTGAGGACTTCCAACAAAGGTTTCAGGGCTCTTCTCTTTTGGATGGTAGAAGGAGACAAATCCGCGAAAACTTGGATAGGGTGACCTTGTATGGCGAGATTAGGAGAGTTCCTAGAGGCCTTCATGATCTCTTCCTTTACCCCGTAAAAGTGGGGTTTCACTACGATATCTCTGGGTAAGAGGCTGGAGTGCTCTATGAGCCATGTCTAATTCAAGACGATGTACAGGGATGCCTGGAATGGTTTCCTTGATAAAGTCGTTCACGGCCGTCTGGACATCAGTGATAGCCTCAGGAAGGCCTCTAATTCGAAAGTTATAATGTCTAGAACGATTTTCCAAATCATCAATTTTAGATAAGGCAGAGTCTAATTGGTCCTGTAGATCTTGGATATGAGAAATTCTGGAAACTGATTGGTCCGTTTTGTGTTCTATTGCATCTATTCGAGCCCCCAATCCCTGAAGATCCGCTTGAATAACAGAGGTAATTTGTGTGGCTGTTTGGGCCAGGCCCTTGGAAAGCATTTTGGAGAAAACCTCCATCATCATCTGGAAGTCAGAGTGAGGGACCTGAGCGTAGGAACTAGATAGTTCAGAGTGGGTATTGCCAGGGCCCTGTTCTCTTAGGGGAGTAGTGATGAGTTCATCCAATGTCCGTTCCAGAAGAGAAATTGTGGATGCTGGTGATAGGATCTCGGCCAATGGTTGTGTTCCAGGGGGGCCCTGGAGATGTTAAAACTTGAGAGCCCCCATCTGAACCAGCTTCCATTTCCTCAGTAACCCCTGGGAATGATTGAGCATCAGGGGGCTTCTGTGAGCCCTTAGAGGTCGGGCTGTCAAAGCACGGTTGACGGGAGAGGTCCCTCCTGACTGATCCTGTTTGCATGATCCCAGAGGGGAAGAGTCCCAAAGGAATTGTTCCTGTTCTTTAAAGAAGAATGTAAATAAAGTTGAATATGCCCCTTGTGCAGCACCTTGCAACAAGAAAATGCAGAAGAAATAGATCAGCTCTTTGTGTTGCTCAGGGTGATCCCTCATCATGTCATATGAGGGAGAGTAGGGCCTGCTCTCTGCTGACTCTGTCGAGCGAGGGTGAGGGAAAATTAGGCCTAATCCACGGCCTATAGTTAGAGTCTCTGTTCTCAATAGCGCACCATGTCCTCAGATAGAGCCTCAGGCCCTGCATCCCCCACAGTGGACCGCACTGGTGTTCAATATGTAATTGCTGGGTACCATAGTCTACTCAGGTGTCCCTGTTACTGTGTCCTCTCCTTCCCGCTGTCTCCCAATCAGCGGAGGAGCGAGTAGGCCTGAGCCGCGGCCTCGATTAGAAGAGCGGGCCGGACTCGGGTCACATCAACAGCCCGCGGTTCCTCGGAGTCCCGATCAGCTTCCCGACTGTTGCCCCTTCCCTACTGCACTTATGAGCGGGTCAGCCGAGCTCCACTGCTCGCCAATACTGCCTCGGATGGCCGGAGAGGACCGGAGCTCCAGGCTCACACAGCCGCCATGGACGCTCCGCACATGCGCACTCTTATTACATCTTTTCATGTGACAACACTGAAGAAATTACACATTGCTCCAATGTAAAGTAGTGAGTGTACAGCTTGTATAACAGTGTAAATTTGCTGTCCTCTCAAAATAACACAATGCACAGCCATTAATGTCTAAACCGCTGGTAACTAAAGTGAATACACCCCTAAGTGAAAATGTCCAAATTTGGCCCAAAGTGTCAATATTTTGTGTGCTCACCATTATTTTCCAGCATTGCCTTAACCCTCTTGGGCATGGAGTTCACCAGAGCTTCACAGGTTGCCACTGGAGTCCTCTTCCAATCCTCCATGGCGACATCACAGAGCTAGTGGATGTTAGAGACCTTGTGCTCCTCCACCTTCCATTTGAGGATGCCCCATGGATGCTCAACAGGGTTTAGGTCTGGAGACATGCTTGGCCAGTCCATCACCTTTACCCTCAGCTTCTTCAGCAAGGCAGTGATCATCTTGGAGGTGTGTTTGTGGTCATTATCATGTTGGAATATTGCCCCACGGCCTAGTCTCTGAAGGGAGGGGATCAGGCTCTGCTTCAGTATGTCACAGTACATGTTGGCATTCATGGTTCCCTCAATGAACTGTTTCTCCCCAGTGCCAGCAGCACCCATGCAGCCCCCGACCATGACACTCTCACCACCATGCTTGACTGTAGGCAAGACACACTTGTCTTTGTGCTCCTCACCTGGTTGCCGCCACACACACTTGACACCATCTGAACCAAATGAGTTTATTTTGGTCTCATCAGACCACAGAATATGGTTCCAGTAATCCTTAGTAATGTCCTTAGTCTGCTTACCTTCAGCAAACTGTTTGCAGGCTTTCTTGTGCATCATCTTTAGAAGAGGCTTCTTCTGGGACGACAATACCTGATTTATTTTTAACCACTTGCTGACCGTGTAATGTAATTACACGGCCCCAAGGTGGATCCATTGTTCTGGGAGGGCGTACTATAATGTCCTCCCAGAATCGCGCTCCCGCGTGCCCCCTGGGGCACGCACCCGGGAGCATCCATGAGACAGATCACGGTAAATGGCCACTCACAGCGTCAAATGATGGTGCGATCACATGTAAACAAGCCGGCGGATATCCGGCTTGTCTCTTCCCTCTCTGCACCGATCGGTGCAGTGTGACAGGAGAGGGGGGAGAGATGAGATGCAGCAGTGCTGTTGGCAGGAGCCCAAGTGCCCACAGCACTGCTATTTACCAGTCTGGGACCCCTCTTCCACCCATCCAGCTTCACCCATGCAGCTTTATCCATGCTCATACATCTGTGCTCACCCATCCATCACCCAAGCATCTGTGCTCACTCACCCATCCGTCACCCATGCATCCATGCCCACCCATCCGTCACCCATGCTTCCGTGCCCACCCATCCATCACCCATGCATCTGTGCTCACCAATCCATCGCCCATGCATCCGTGCTCACCCATCTGTGCCCACCCATCCGTGACCCATGCATCCGTGCTCACCCATCCGTGCCCACCCATCCATCACCCATGCATCCATGCCCACCCATCCATGCTCACCCATCTGTCACCCATGCATCCGTGCTCACCCATATGTGCCCACCCATGCGTCATCCGTGCTCACCCATCCATCACCCATGCATCCGTGCTCACGCATCCATCACCCATGCATCCGTGCTCACCCATCCGTGCTCACCCATCTGTCATCCCTGCATCTGTGTTCACCCATCCGTACTCACTCATCCGTCACCCATACATGCGGGCTCACCCATCCGTGCTCACTCATTTGTCACCCATGCATTCTTGCTCACACATCCGTCACCCATGCATCCGTCACCCATGCATCTGTGCTCACCCATCCAGCCATGCTCACCCATGCATCCATGCTCACCAATCCAATCGTGCTCACCCATGCAGCCTCATCCTTGCTCACCCATTCAGTCTCGTCCGTGTTCACCCATGCATCCGTGCTCAATCATGCATCCATGCTCCGTCAACCATCTGTGCTAACCCATGCATGCATGCTCACCCATGCATTTGTGCTCCGCCATCCATCTGTGCTCACCCATGCATCCATGTTCACCCATCCAGCCATGCTCACCCATGCATCTGTGCTCACCAATCCAGTTGTGCTCACCCATGCAGCCTCATCCATGCTAACCCATCCAGCTGTGCTCACCCATCCAGCCTCATCCGTGTTCACCCATGCATCCCTGTTCACTCATGCATCTATGCTCCACCATCCATCTGTGCTCACCCATCCATCCATGCTCACCCATCCATCCATGCTCAGCCATGCATCCGTGCTTCGCCATCCATCTGTGCTCACCCATGCATCCATGTTTAGCCATCCATCCATGCTCAGCCATCCATCTGTGCTCAGTCATCCCCATCCACAGCTTATCCACCCCCATTTGTGCTCATTTATGCCTCATTCATTCTCATCCATACCACACCAGTTCTCATCCATGACACATCCATGCCACTACAGTACCCATCCGTGCCACTACAGCACCCACCAGTGCCACTACAGCATCCATCAGTGCCACCACAGTGCCTGACAATAATGTCATAGGTAGTCAAATTATATTTGATAATTGATGCCCCTAGAATGCCTGATGGTGCACCCTGCATGTTGGGCTTCTGTATGTGGCCAGGCTGTGTAAAAGTGTCACACATGTGGTATTGCCATACTCAGGACGAGTAGCAGAAAATATTTTTTAGGGTGAAATTTTTGCTAGGTACATGCTGTGTGTTAGAAATATTGTATAAATGGACAACCTTGTGTAAAAAAAAATGTGTTTTCATTTTCTTTCCACATTTTACAAAAACTTGTGGAAAAAATGAAAAGTTCAAAAGACTCATTATGCCTCATAGAATATACATTGGAGTCTTTACTTTCCAAAATGGGGTCATTTTTTGCCGTTTCCATTGCCCTGGTGCTCCAGGACCTTCAAAAGTGCAAGAGGTATTCAGGAAATTATATGTGTAATTTATGTCCTTAGAACGCCTGATGGTACCCCTGCATGTTGGGCTTCTGTATGTGGCCAGGCTGTGTAAAAGTGTCACACATGTGGTATCACCATACTCGGGACGAGTAGCATAATATATTTTAGGGTGACATTTTTGCTAGGTACAAGCTGTGTGTTAGAAATATTGTATAAATAGACAACCTAGTGTAAAAAAAAAGGTGTTTTCATTTTCTTTCCACATTTTCCAAAAATTTGTGGAAAAAATGAACCATTCAAAAGACTCATTATGCCTCACAGAATATACGTTGGGGTGTTTGATTTCCAAAATGGGGTCATTTTTTGGGCATTTCCATTGCCCTGGTGCTCCAGGACCTTCAAAAATGCAAGAAGTAGTCAGGAAATTATATGTGTAATTTATGTCCTTAGAACGCCTGATGGTGCTCACTGCATGTTGGGCCTCTGTATGTGGCCAGGCTGTGTAAAAGTGTCACACATGTGGTATCGCCATACCCAGGAGGAGTAGCAGAATGTGTTTTAGGGTGTAATTTGTCGTATGCATATGCTGGGTGTGAGAAATAATCTGTTAATATGACAATTTAGTGAAAAAAAACAGAAAAAAATAAATCTTTATTTTGCAAAGAATTGTGGGAAAAAACTACTTGGTCAAAAAACTCACCATGCCTCTTACTAAATACGTTGAACTGTCTACTTTCCGAAAAGGGGTCATTTGAGGGGTATTTGTACTTTCCTGGCTTGTTAGGGTCTCAAGAATTGAGATAGGCCGTCAGTGCATCAGGTGTGATTAATTTTCAGTGATTTGCACCATAGATTGTAGACACTATAACTTTCACAAAGACCAAATAATATCCACTAATTTGGGTTATTTTTACCAAAGATATATAGCAGTATATTTCTGGCCAAAATGTATGAAGAAAAATTACTAATTTGCAAAATTTTATAACAGAAAAAAAGAAAAATGCATTTTTTTAGAAAATGTTCGGTCTTTTTTCATTTATAGCGCAAAAAATAAAAACCCCAATGGTGATTAAATACCATCAAAAGAAAGCTCTATTTGTGTGAAAAAAGGACAAAAATGTCATATGGGTACAGTGTAGTATGACCGAGTAATTGTCATTCAAAATGTGAGAGCACTGAAAGCTGAAAATTGGTTTGGTTAGGAAGGGGGTTTAAGTGCCCTGTGGTCAAGTGGTTAAATAAAAAAACAAAAAACACAAAACATCTCAGCTATTTCTGTCTTAGATTGATAAGGAACAGTCCCATAATCCTTAGGTGAATATCTCTCCTGTGACAGTTGGTGCCCAGCATGGCATGTGTTTCCACCCACTTTCTACAAAACCAATGATCTTCCACTGAAAACTTCTCATCCCTTGTGTCCTAACCACCCCACCCCCCCCACCCCAACCCCAATAAATACAAAACAGCATGTATTTGGTGGGATTTTAACTGTGCCAGAAAACAATAGAGGAACAATTGTTAATATAAAATGTCATAGTTTATTAGTACATAATTAAAATAGAGCCTTTAAAATATTAACGCATGCCAGTTATATGGTCAAAGGCGTGTTTTACATAAGCAGTGATGACATAGTGTCTGTTCCCGACATGTTTTTAGCTGAATATGGCTTCTTCAGGGGATTTTGGAGACCACTACTGATAAAGAAACTATATCAAAAAACAAAATATTCAAACATTGAAATAATGGATTATACAATACAAATAATACATTCATATACAGATAACAAAGTCATATGTATTTTTCTAATTCATTCTGTCCAACCTTCCTAAGCTTACCCAATTGACTGCCAGTGATCTCCAACCGAGCCATCTGCACCAGAAAGGGAAGAGGGTGCTGTGTGGCCACAGGAGACACACCATGACCGAGCTAGGATAGACAAATAGGCAACAAATGAAGTGAACCATCATATTGTATGATGCCATCTAACATATAACTAAAAATCCATTGGTGATGATAACTCAATATACTGTCTATATTGGAATCTATTTACAATCTATGCAGCACACTTAGTTAACTGTTAAACCCAACAAAGCTATGAAAATCCCCTTAGCTACAATATATGTGGAGAGGGGGGATGTATTAAGTCCTTTAAATGCTCATAACTTTATTGGGGGGATTTTTCCCCATTGCTTGTTTGCCATTTTGTTTTTTCTCGTAATTGTTGCTCTTTATCTAGTTTAGCTTAAATAGGTAAAAACAACCAGGGGAGCGCTGTTCCAGAGGATGGTATATATAATGATAAATCCACATGAATCATATGAGCTTTATCGGTAAAAAGTACAAATAGTGTGTATTGCTACCAAGTGATACATATATATATATATCCAGAACAAGATAAAAATCAGCAGATCAAGTTAAAAATGAGATGCCCTGTGTGCACAAAAACTCATGGGCACCTGACCAGCCACGTCAATCACACTGGACACAGACAGGCTCCAGTGGGTCATGTGATCCAGGAACGAGGAGGGGGGAAGACAAAAATAAGAAAATATTGGAAAAAATTGGAAAAAATGCCAGAGCTTGAACAATGCAGTGACTACATATTTCCGAGATTAACCCCTTCTTCAGGTTACACGTTCACGAGCCGGCAGGCAGGGGATGGGGCAGCCATTACATTCACCTCCCAATGAATCAAAAATTACAAACATTAAAAGCATATAAACTTAGAATGAAGTTCATAATAAAGAATTAATTATATAAAATTAAGCAAATGAGCAGTTATCTAGCATTAATTAATAAATTAATACGTTCATAATAAATCATTAATACATTTGCCAATATCAAACATACAAACACACAAGCAGAACCAACCACTGACAACCAACAACACCATATCACAATGAGGATAAGCCTGTAATACAAGACATCATGTTTAATCCTGAGACAAAGAGAACAGGACTTAAAGTGGATGTAAACCCAAAAAAAAATGTAATAGTTCTGCCTGGTAGAGTATGGCAATGTCATGTCATCTGTGCCCAGTCTTGCCACAAAGAGTTAATCCAACTGTGAGTAATGACCTTATCTTTTTTCAGGAAGAGAAAGTCCGACTAACAGGGAAATACCCAGACGCATCAGCCACATGCTCTGTGAGGGACAAGCAATTTTCTTATCTCCTTCACGGAGCAGAAAAAGTTTTACACTCCCCTCTCTCTTCCTCCTCAATCTCTCAGTATAGAAGTGGGTGGGGAAGCTTGTGACATCACAACTCCACCCACCGAGCTTCAGGAAAGTGAGAAACCCATTGATTTCAGACTTTTACAGAGCTGCTAGTGCTTAAATGACGTGGCATGCTATGTTTATCTACAGGCAACATGGCTCGTTATCGCAAACCGCCGCCACCTGACGGCAGCCGCGATAACTAGTATTGAGAGCGCGCGCTCCGCCGGAAGCATGCTCACGCGCTCACGGTGTTCCCGGGGGGCCAGTAAGTGGGTAGAGCAGACTCGATCACCACCAGCTACCTGCGATCATCCCCCCGCAGTGAAAGAACGGAGGTCCGTGTATGTAAACCTTGATTTCTGTTCTGACAGAGGGGGAAAGGCTGTGATCACAGGCTTCCTGTATATGGAAGCCATGATCACTCCCCTCCCCCTGCCAGCCCAGCCCCCATACAGTAAAAATCACAGATTGCCGCCATTACTAGTAAAAAATAAATAAATAAATAAAACTCCCAGAAATTAATTCTCATCATCCGTAAACGTGGCAACTTTTGCGAAAACCAATCAACCCATCAATAAACGCCAATTGCAATTTTTTTTACCAAAAATATGAGGAAAAATAAAAACCGGCCAAAACTGATGAGAAAAAGTGTTTTTTTATATATTTTTTTGGATTTGTATTGTAGCAAAAAGTAAGAAATATAGTTTTTCTTGCAAAATTGTCACGCTTTTTTTTATAGCGGCGATCAGAAATGACGCAGAGGTGATCAAATACCACAAAAAGAAAGCTCTATTTGTGGAAAAAAAAAGGACGCAAATTTAGCTTGGGTACAACGCTGCACAAACATGCAATTGTCAGTTAAAACGACGCACGCCACGTTCCGACATCAAGCTCACCATCCAGACGTCCCTCGGTCTTTTGCCATCTCCAGGGTAGTGTGACTGAGTCGGGTCCTTCCTAAAGTGTGAATTCCTGGTCTCGTGAAAAACGCTAAGCCGTGACGCAGCAAAATTGACTGTTAACGTACAAACACGTCGCAACATGGGTTCGATTTAAACGCAGGAAAAAAA
>BLSH010150928.1:234361-248135 GCA_018402905.1 Glandirana rugosa | reverse complement strand
CCACCTTATGAGAAGATCAGGGAGATTCCCTTACAGCTTCTGTCGCAGAAGGTGGCCTTCTTAGTTGCCATCACTTCTGCCAGACGAGTGTCGGAATTAGCTGCTCTATCGTGCTAGTTTCCTTATTTAGCGATGCATAAGGATAAGGCGGTCTTGCGACCCCTTCCTTCTTTTCTTCCGAATGTAGTCTCCTCTTTTCATATCAATGAGGATATTGTTCTACCTTCATTGTGCCCTCGTCCATCACACCCGAAGGAATTCGAGTTGCATGCCTTGGACGTAGTTAGGGCCTTACGTGTGTACTTGGCGGCTACAGCTCCTTTTCAAAAAGCTGATGCCTTGTTTGTTTTGCCAGAGGGCTCGCGCAAAGGAATGGCGGCCTCTTCGGCTACGATTCTCAGTGGATTCGTAAGACCGTGACCCATGCATATTCTGTTCGGGGCAAGGTTCCTCCCTTTCCGGTCACGGCCCATTCTACCCGGGCGGTTAGTACCTCCTGGGCTTTCAGACACCAGGCCTCGGTGTCGCAGGTGTGCAAGGCGGCCACTTGGGCCTCGGTTCACACTTTCACTAAGTTTTACAAAGTTGATGTGTTTGCATCTTCGGATGCTGATTTTGGCCGCAAGGTTCTGCAGGCGGCAGTGTAGGCGCGTCTGGCGCCTCCTCAGAGGTTCAGTTGGGTACAGTTGTTTGCGTTTACCCACCCCTCTTTTTTGATACAGCTTGGGGACGTCCCCATGAAGTAAATGAAGAAGCTGCGTCTGTCATTGAACGTAAGGAGAAAAAGGGATTTTATTAAAACTTACCGTAAAATCCTTTTCTCAGAGTTCACTGATAGACGCAGCACCCACCCCTCTGGGCTCTGCTTTGGTACGGCTTGTGTACGAACTGAAGAGCTATACAGGAAGGGGGTTTGATGTAGGAAGAGAGGACGGCCCCCAAGGGAGGGGCCAGCTGATCTTTTCCCTGCCTAGTTAACTCCTAGTTGGACGAAAATAAAACCCCATGAAGTAAATGAAGAAGCTGCGTCTGTCAGTGAACTCGGAGAAAAGGATTTTACGGTAAGTTTTAATAAAATCCCTTTATTTTTGGATATGTATTTTAGCAAAAAGTAAGAAATATAGTTTTTTTTGCAAAATTGTCACTCTTTTGTTTATAGCGGTGATCAGAAATGACGCAGAGGTGATCAAATACCACCAAAAGAAATATCTATTTGGGGGGAAAATAGGATGCAAATTTTGTTTGGGTACAACGTCGCACAACCGGCCAGCTGTCAGTTAAAGCGATGCAGTGCCGAATTGCAAACTGTGCTCTGGTCCTAAACTGACAAACCCTTCCGGGGCTGAAGTGATTAAAAATGTTTTTGTGAGATATATATATATATATATATATATTTTTTTTTTTTTATTATTATTTATTTATTTATTTTTTCTTAGCTTTATTGCTATCACATAGGGAGCCAACATCACCCAGTGTAACAGCACACTGTAATGACAGGCAGAGCCGCTGATAAGGAGGTACCACCTGTCCCCCTGTACAGCATAGAGAATTGCATATGAGCAGGAAAGGTAGGATGATCGGTACTGCAGCAGTTACAGGAACGATTCCCTGTGTGGCTCTCTGCAGCAGCTGAAAGCTGATTTCTCCCCCTCTCCCTCCTGCCGGCTTTCACCTGCTGGAAGGAAAGGCATACAGGGCATCGTTCCTGTAGTTGCCCTCCTGCGGTACTGATCCCCCTTCCTGTCCTGTCCACATCTCATTCCCTCTGCAGGCTGCTGTGTGCCTCCCCGCAGCGCTGCTGGATTTCCTCTCCTGCTGGCTGCTGCAGGCACACAGGGGGGATGTTTAGGATGGAGAGGAGAGGAAGAACATTACTAATTTACTGGCCCCTTCCTTTAGTGAGTGAACTCAGTGAGTGATCAATCACTAGCTGTGTTCATAACTAAAGCATAGTGAACTGTTTACTATGCTACAGTTTATAAATGAACAGGAGCCTCTGTCTCCTGTTCATTTATCTGCAGTGCAGCTGTGGTTGCAGAGAAAGGAATTGAAGAATCTGTATCCTCAATTCCTTTCTCTGCCTCAAAGGAGAGATGTCAAGGATCTGTTTAGGCCCCTAAAATTTCACCCAAGTCCCCCCAAAAGTGTTGTAAAAAAATAAATTATTAAAAATAAAAAAGTAATAACAAATTGTAAAAATAATGTAAAAATTAAGAGTTAAATTATACTGTATTTTTTAGTTAAAATATATTTTCAATATTTTTTTTGGGGGGGGGGGCACTTTCAGGTAGTCTGTACAAGGACCCATGATTTCTAACAGCAGCCCTGATGACCGGTTCTCTTTATTGAGACATCAGATGTCTGTTCGATTTGTTAAAAAGCCTTCCTTCCTTCCTTAATCTATTATATGCTTATTAACAAACGAAATATATGATTGTGTTGGATCTTAATAGAATAATTGAGTTGTTATAGTTACCTAGTTAATCTGGTTAAAAAAAAGACATAAGTCCATCCAGTTCAACCAACACAGAAAAGCAAAAACACACACACAAATAGATAACCTCCATATATGTGATCCAATTTTCTCCAGCGGGGAAAAAAAATCCCACCCAACAGGCAATCAGATATTCCCTGGAACAACTTTAACTATAAATGTTAGTATCCAGTTATATTATGTACAGTATCTGACAAAAGTGAGTACACCCCTCACACCCCCCTTTTGTAAATATTTTATTCTATCTTTTCATGTGACAACACTGAAGAAATGACACTTTGCTACAATGTAAAGTAGTGAGTGTACAACTTGTATAACAGTGTACTCAAAATAACTCAACACACAGCCATTAATGTTTAAACCGCTGGCAACAAAAGTGAGTACACCCCTAAGTGAAAAGGGTCAAATTGGGCCCAAAGTGTCAATATTTTGTGTGGCCACCTTTATTTTCCAGCACTGCCTTAACCCTCTTGGGCATGGAAATCACCAGAGCTTCACAGGTTTCCAGCTTTAAGGTTTCCTTAAAATATGACTTGTAGCCAGGTTTATTTATGTAAAAGGTTGCATGTAGAAATCAAAATAAACAAAACAGAAAATAAATCCCCTCAATCCAGGCACTAACTAAACATTTCAGTTTTCCTAACAGCGGTGTAGGGCTTCACCCAGACACCCACAAAACATAGACAGTGCAAACCTTTTTGTCTCAGTCCATAAGTAAACTTCCATACGCCAGCTCTCTGAGGCTGATGGCTCCTGAGTCCCAGGCCAGAGTAAAACGTTCCTCTCTTCCTGGTTATTGAACCACTTCAATGCCAGGCACTTACCCCCCTTCCCACCCAGACCAATTTTCAGCTTTCAGCGCTGTCGCATTTTGAATGACAATTGCGCGGCCGTGCGATGCTGTACCCAGACAAAATTCTTTTAATTTTTCTCCCACAAATAGAGCTTTATTTTGGTGGTATTTGATCACCTCTGGGGTTTTTATTTTTGTGCTACAAATAAAAAAAGACCGAACATTTTGAAAAAAAAAGTTTTTCTTTGTTTCTGTCAAAAAACTTTGTAAATAAGTACATTTTCTCCATCACTGATGGGCACTGATGTGGCAGCACTGATGCGGCAATACTGATTGGCACTGATGGAGCGGCACTAATGATGAGGCACTTATATGCAGTACTGATGGGCACTGATAGGTAGCACTGGGCACTGATAGGTGGCACTGATAGAGGGCGCTGTTATGCGGCACTGATAAGGAGGCACTGGCAGACATCACAGATGGGCACAGTGCCATCCCTCTAGTGCACTGTATGCCCCTTACCTGGTGGTCTTGAGTGGGCTCCCTGGTGGCGATCCTAGGGGGATCAGTGCAGACAACCCCCCGTCCCCTGTCCCCCCCGTCAGGAGAGCCGCTGATAGGCTCTCCTCTACTCACGTCTGCACATGCAACTAGAGGAAAAGCTGATACATGGCTCTTCCTGTTTACAATGTGATCAGCAATGATTGGTCACAGCTGATCATGTGTTAAGCTTTCGACAGAGGCTATTTACTGAAATCGGTAATGTGATGTGTCAGACTGACACACCGCACCACCGATCGCCGCGATGCACGCCCCGTGGATGCGTGATCGCGGGTTACCTGGCAGGATGTCATATGATGTCCAGTCAGAATAATGAAACCCTTGCCCGGCTTTCATTTGTCTATAGGCTGGGCGAGAAGTGGTTAAACCACCTGATGGTGGACTCCAGTGAACCACAAAATCTGTTCCAGAACCAACCCTGCCAAGGTGGCTGGTAAAACCCGGACAGGATTCCACCTTTGTCCACTCCAAATGAACGCATGCGAGGCGACACATATCGCACATATCGTCCATCGATTGCCTCGCATAACGTCAAATACAACCCCCCCCCCGAGCAACTGTCCCAACCAACCAGACAGTGGACCTGGCAAAAGGCATCTGCATTATTCTGGACTTTTTATGCTCCATTGTGAACTTAAATGCTTGCAGAGCGAGGAACCAGCTTGTCACCCGACTGTTTTTCTCCTTGTTATCAAACATCTAATTAAGAAAGGGCATAGTCAGCGACCAATTTGAATGTCTCCCCAATTGATAATATTTCAGGGCCCATTTAATGGCTACAAACATTCCTTCTCAACAATGGCATCATTTTTCTCCTATCTGTTGAGTTTTCTGCTATGATAGACCACTGGGTGCTCCTCCCCATCTCTGACCTGGGACAGTACAGCACCCAGTCCCACATCAGAGGCTTCCGTCTGTACCATAAATTCCTTTGTGAAATCTGGGGTCACGAGCACAGGTTGTGCACAAAGGGCTTGCTTTAACATTTGAAATGCCTTCTCTGCCTCCGGATTCCACTTGATCATGACGGACCCTCTACCCTTCGTCAGATGTGTCAGAGGGGCTGCCATGGTGGCAAAATTGGGAATAAAGCGCCTGTAGTATCTTCTGATTCCAAGAAATGCATGGACTTGCTTTTTATTTATTGTTTGGGGCCACTTTGAACTGCCTCAATTTTATTGATCTGAGGTTTGATTAACCCCCGACCAATAATGTAGCCAAGGTATTTGGCCTCCTCCAAGCCAATGGCACACTCTCTGGGGTTGGCCGTGAGTCCTGCTTTCCTAAGGGAATCTACTACTGCTTGTACCCGGGGCAAATAGGATTCCCTATCTGGGCTGTGGATGACTACATGGTCCCAATAGGTGGCTGCATATTGGCAATGTGGTCTTAAGGACTTATCCATCATTCTCTGGAATAAGGCAGGAGCACCATGCAAGCCAAAAGGCATCCGTTTATACTGGAAGGACCCCCTGGGGGTAGAAAACAGTTTTCTCTTTCGCTGACTCTGTTAAGGATATCTGCCAATAATCTTTAGTCAGGTCTAACATAGTTATGTACCAGTTACTTCTCAATCTGTCAACAAGCTCGTCGACCCGAGGCATTGGGTACGCATCAAATTTGGACACACTGTTTAACTTTCTGGAATCATGACAAAACCTTATCGTTCAACCTGGTTTTGGGACCAATACTATGGGACTGGACCAGTTACTGTGGGACTCCTCTATCACGTCCAGCTCTAACATGTTCTTTACTTCATTTGCAACTGCTTTGCGCCTTTGTTCTGATAATCCTAATCTTCCCATTTAAGGCCTCATTTACACTGCAGCTGCTAAACTCTCGTTTAGGAGCAGTTGGGTGTTTTTTTCAGCAGCCCCTGAACTCTCCTCTGTTATCTTATGTGTACATTCAGTGGTTTATAGGTGTTTAGAGGCAGTTGAGTTTGCTGACTTTTTTTGAAAGCAGATAAATCACGTTCATGACAGTAGTTCAGTAGTTTACCGGAATTTCAAATGCCAAAAGCGTTTAGCCACGTTAACCATTTTTTTTTTTTTTTTTCAAAATCAATGGTCTCCTATGAGAGCCGTCTTAGCTGATCCAATTTTCAGCCCATTGATTTGAATGGAAGTTTGACCATTATGATCCAACTTGTGGTGTGACTTGTGCTCTGAGGATCTTGAAGAGGAACCCCACAACAATATTTAAAAAAAAAAAAATGTGTGTGATGTCCCCCAAATATTCATACAACTCCATTTGAGTCTGGTATGGATCTTGAAAGGGAACCTCACACCAAAATAGAAAAAAAAAAAACAGCATGGGGTCCTCCCCAAGACCATGCCAGACCCTTTGGTCTGGTATGGAATTTGAGGGGAAACCCTACGGCAAACAAAAAAGGTGTGGGGGGGCCCCCCAAAATTAATACCAGACCCTTATCCGATCATGCAGCCCGGCAGGGGGGGGATGAGTGGGCGCACTGCCCTCCTGGACCATACCAGGCCACACTCCCTCAACATGGGTTGTGTGGATGCTTTGCTCTGCACCCCCCTCCTCAAAGCACCTTGTCCCCATATTGATAGGGGGGCCCCCAGATTCATTCTCCCCTATTTGAATGAGTATGGGGTACTTTGTACCCATACCCATTTACCCCAAAAAAAGACAGTGTAGTGTAAATAAAAACAAGAGACAGTTTTGACAAGTCCTTTATTAAATATCTTTCTCTGGTCTTCTACCTCCAGTCTTCTCCTTCCAGTGTGGTCATCTTCGCTGTTGCTGTCTTTTCTGCCGCTGGCCCAGTCCTTCTCTGAAGCTGACTCCCGTCATTGTGCCAGCTTCACCATCTGCTGGTTCTTATATAGCAGGGATATGCAATTAGCGGACCTCCAACTGTTGCAAAACTACAAGTCCCATCATGTCTCTGGCTCTGGGTGTCATGCTTGTGGCTGTCAGAGTCTTGCTATGCCTCATGGGATTTGTAGTTCTGCAACATCTGGAGGTCTGCGAATTGCATATCCCTATTATATAGCCATGGGCCGTGGCCATCTGGTGACATCATTAGACCCCACCCCTTGTGAAGTCACATGATGTCACAATGGGTGGGGTCTCATGGTGACATCACCAGATGGCCACGCCCCATGGCTATATAAGAACTGGTGTAGCGCCATTTATTGATATACCCACAAAAGTGGAACCCGGAAGTGATGTTGCTACACCCGCACCCGTCCGCCCCAAGGATACAGAGAGAGAGAGCGGCAAGGGGACATTTTTCTCCTACATTCACTGACAGACGCAGCTCTTCATTGACTTGTGGGGTTTATGCTTGTCCCACTAGGAGTTAACTAGGCAGGGAAAAGAAAAGCTGGCCCCTCCCATGGGGCCTTCTTCTCTCCCCACATAAACCCACCACATAGCATAGCTCAGCAGTTTCAATGCCTAGTTTGCAAGGAGTTGACCTGGCTTCCCTTTAGGGGGAATTGCGATCCTGATTGTGACCATTTTCTTTATTCTTTCTTTTACTTTTATTTTTATTTTACTACTTCTATCAAGCATTGATCTGCTATCAAGAATCTGGCCGGGGCATAGAGAGTCCATGGGCTCTGCACTATCCCCGGCCTGGCCGACCGATGCGAGCCAGTCCCGCGGTATGGGGACCCGCCGCATCGGCCTGGGGTGACCCCCATCTGAGCCCAATCCCAGATGAGATTCGGGTAGGGCGATTTTCTGGCCTGCAGCATCCCGTCCAGGCAGGGGCGGAAGGTCTGCGAATGGGTGGCTACCCACTGTGCTCGTCAGGAGTGGTGAGTGAGAGATCCTTCCTTCCCCCCTTTTTCAGGGGGGCCAACGTCTGGCGCCGTCCGTTTGAATTTTCGCCGCCATTTTGCGGCGGACCGTCGCCATTTTGCCGTAGCCGCGTACATGCTGGGCCTATGGAGCTTTCCCTCTAGTGCTCAGAGCGGCCGTTAGCGATACTGCACGTTCCCTGCAGGTGGGTTTCGGCCTCTAGTGTTCAACGGCGGCCATATTGGAGCCTCCTGCTTCTGCAAAAACGTGTGTAAAACATTTTTTGCTTCTCTTTGGAATGGTGTGTGCTCCTGACGACGCGGCTCTTCTGATGATCCTCAAAGGTCACAGGCAGCAAACAGCAAGTATAGCTGGGCTCTCCTGTGGGTGCTGGTGGCGGCGGGTGCAGTCCTCCTGGGTTCCCTGGTGCACTGTGGGGCGGTGGTGTGTGGCTGTGTGAGGGTGCCTCAACTTTCTAGTATACACCTGTGTGTTACTAAGGGTGTTTTGAGGGGAGAACGATGGCAGACTATACTGCTGAACCTGCTGAAGAGCAATCAGCGGTGGCGCAATCTGCGCAAGGGGCTTTTTTGGACCAGCTGCGGGCGGTCTTTAGTGAATTTCTCCCCCGGGCGGATGTCACCCAACAGGCCCCCAAGAAGCGTCCCCCTCCTCCTTGCTCTTCAGGGGAGGATTCTTTGCAGGAAGTGGACTCTGGGGGCACAGGGACCCCAGTGGACCTATCTGATGGGGAACTGGGTCCCTCGGACGGAGAAGAGGATCGGGGGGGGGGGGGCTGCGCGTGAAAAAGCACTGGTTTCCGCCATTATAGCTGGAATTCGCACTACGCTGCGATTGAGCCAGGATGGCGAATGCAGACTTCTGCATATGTGTGCGGGTCCTCCAGGCCCCCCAGGGCCCCCAAGGCTTACCCCTATGATCAATTTTTTGATCACTTTATTTATCGTGAATGGCAGCGTCCGCAGCATTCTTTTTCGCTGTCCAAACGGTTCGCTGCTCGCTATCCCTTTGAGGAAAGCTTTTTGAAAAAATGGGAGTAGCCTGTGGTGGACCCGCCGATAGCTCGCCTTAATAAGGCGACGACCATTCCTCTGGAAGGGGCGCCTTCCTTCAAGGTCCCCACTGACAGAAAGACAGAGGCACTGTTAAAGTCGCCCTTCCTCTGCTCTGCGGACAGCCCTGGCGTCCGCCATGGCGGCGCAATATCTGTCTGAGCGTATGGCGGAGCTCCAGAATGATCTGGACTGCGGCCGCCTGATGGATGGATGCGCCGCAGAGGGCTGATTTTTTGCTCCAAGGTTTCAAGTACCTTTGTGATGTGGCCGTTGATTTACTGCCTATTTTATCCAGAATAGCGGTGTTTGCCGTTATCCTCAGACGGGTACTCTTGTTGCGATCTTGGTCCGGTGACCATGCTTCCAAGAAAGGTCTCACAGACCTTCCCTTTCAGGGTGGACGTCTATTCGGTCCACGGCTGGATGAGATCATTAAGGATTTCACAGGAGGTAAGAGCACCTTCCTCCCAGAGCCCCGGAGGCGTGAATTTTGCCGTAGACAGTGGCCCCCTACCTCGGGTCAGAAGAGCTTTTTTCGCGCCCCGGGCGCAGCAGGTAAAAGGGACCCGTCCCGGTAAGGTCGCTGCAGGGGCCGGGAAACGGCAGTGGCAGCGTAAAACCAAAAAGACGGAGGAAAAGCCCTCCTCAGCCTGATGGGCTGCCCCCACCCAGGCTTCGGGTGGGGGGTTTCTTCTGGGGTTCACAGACCGGTGGCTTGCTCACATTACCGACCGTTGGGTCCGGGAAGTGGTGTCCACCGGGTAAAGGATAGAGTTCAACACTCTACCCCTAGACAGGTTCTTCCCATCGAACTTTGGGCTCCCGCAGGCATGCCGGGAGACCCTCTTCGGGGCTGTCCAAGTACTCTCGGACAAAGGGGTGATCGTGCCAGTGCCTCCAACTGAGAAGTTTCAAGGTTTTTACTCAAATCTGTTCGTGGTCCCCAAAAAAGGGTTGGGGGGTCCGGCCAGTACTGGACCTGAAGTCCCTGAACCGGTATGTCAGGGCGCGGAAATTCCAGATGGAATAAATCCGCCCGGTTGTGGCCGCCCTCCATCAAGGGGAATTTCTTGCGTCTCTGGACATCAGGGATGCGTACCTCCATGTACCTATCTGTCCACGGCATCAGCGCTTCCTTCGCTTTGCAGTGGGAGACCTCCATTATCAATTTGTGGCACTCCCTTTCGGTCTGGCCTCAGCCCCTCGAGTTTTCACAAAACTGCTAGCTCTGGTATTGGCGTTGCTGCGACAGAGGCATTGCGGTAGTAGCCTACCTAGACGACCTGCTACTGTGAGCGGAGTCCGCCTCGGCTCTGGAAGAGAATCACAATGACCTTGCTGCAGGATTTTGGCTGGTTGCTCAACCTGCAGAAGTCGACGGTGTCTCCATCCCGTCGCCTGGAGTATCTGGGCCTGATTCTGGACACAGGGCAGGCGAAGGTTTTACTTCCTCCAGCCAAGTTGCTGTCACTGCAGTCGGCAGTGCGAACCCTCCTGTCGCACCGACGGTCTTCATTACGATTCTCTATGCGGGTGCTGGGGCTCATGGTCTCAACTTTCGAGGCAATACAGTACACCCAGAGTCACACTCGTCTCCTTCAGCGAGCAATCCTGGCTCGGTGGGACAGGTCCCCTCGGTCCTTGGACCTTCTGATCCGTCTTAGCTCCCAGACCAGGGCGTCTCTGACCTGGTGGCTTTGGGACTCGGCGTTGATTCAGGGGAAGTCGTTCCTGCCCCTTCAGTGGGTGATCATCACCACGGATGCCAGTCTTTCAGGCTGGGGCGGGATCCTGGGACAGCTGTCTGCCCAGGGCCGTTGGTCGGCGCAGGAGGCTCGCCTCCCCATCAATGTGCTAGAACTCATAGCAATCAGATTGTGCCTATCTCACTGGACAGTGAGGCTGCAGGGTCGTCCGATTCGGATTAAGTCGGACAATGCCACGACAGTGGCATATGTGAACCATCAGGGCGGCACGAGGAGGCCAGCAGCTGCGACGGAGGCAGCTCTGATACTGTGTTGGGCGGAACGTCACGTTCCGGCAATCTCCGCCATTTACATTCCAGGTGTGGAAAACTGGCAGGCGAACTTTCTCAGTCGCCAGATGCTGGACCAGGGAGAGTGGTCTCTCCACCCGGAAGTGTTCAACCAGATTTGCCGCAGATGGGGGACGCCGGACGTGGATCTCATGGCGTCTCGGTTCAATCACAAGGTGAAGACCTTTGTGTCCAGAACAAAGGATCCGTTGGCAGTGGCCACGGACGCTCTGGTGGCCCCCTGGGGCCGTTATCGCCTTCTGTACGCCTTCCCTCCGATAAAACTTCTACCGCATTTGATACGCAGGATAGTGGCGGAGGGAATACCAATAATCCTGGTGGCTCCAGATTGGCCTCGGTGCACTTGGTACGCCGACGTGGTGCAAATGGTGGCAGACGCCCCCTGGCGGCTCCCGCTGCGAGACGATCTACTGTATCAGGGGCCCATCTTGCACCCTGCTTTACCCTCGCTGACTTTGACGGCCTGGCTATTGAGTCCCAGGTGCTAAGAGACGGGAGTTGCTGACTCCGTGATTCCTACCTTGTTGAAGGCTCGCAAATGTACTTCTCGCAAGATTTACCAAGGCTTATATAGCTTGGTGCGAGGCGGAGGGTCATAACCCTCGCTCTTATGTGGTGTCTAGGGTCCTGACTTTTTTGCAGCAAGGCCTGAACAAAAAACTGGCTTTGAGTACTCTCAAGGGCCAGATATCGGCTCTGGCGATTCTTTTCCAGAGACCTTTGGCTTCGCACTCGTTGATTCGTACCTTTGTACAAGGTGTGCGACATGTGGCGCCTCGGGTGATGGCCCCGTGGGATCTGAATTTGGTGATTTCTGTACTTCAGAAACCGCCCTATGAAAATATCAGGGAGATTCCCTTTCAACTGCTGTCGCGGAAGGTGGCTTTTTTGGTAGCCATCACTTCCGCCAGACGGGTGTCTGAATTGGCGGCACTATCGTGCAAGTCTCCCTACCTGGTCCTGCATAAGGACAAGGCGGTCTTGTGACCCTCTCCTTCCTTCCGAAGGTGGTTTCTTCTTTCCACATTAATGAAGATATTGTTCTTCCTTCATTGTGCCCTCGTTAATCGCACCCAAAAGAAATTGAGTTGCATGCCTTGGACGTAGTGAGGGCCTTACGAGGGTATTTAGCTGCTACAGCTTCTTTTCGGAAGGCTGATGCCTTATTTGTGCTGACAGAGGGTCCGCGGAAAGGTTTGGCGGCCTCGTCGGCTACTATTTCTCGTTGGCAAACCGTGACCCATGCATATTCTGCTCGGG
The DNA here is from genome assembly GCA_018402905.1 of Glandirana rugosa. Lineage (NCBI taxonomy): Eukaryota > Metazoa > Chordata > Amphibia > Anura > Ranidae > Glandirana > Glandirana rugosa. The sequence goes on along the minus strand of BLSH010150928.1, from coordinate 236,118 downwards.
GTAAGGTTCCCCCCTTTACGGTCACGGCTCACTCTACCCGGGCTGTTAGCACTTCCTGGGCTTTTAGACACCAGGCCTCGGTGTCCCAGGTGTGCAAGGCGGCCACTTGGGTCTTGGTACACACTTTCACTAAGTTTTATAAGGTTGATGTGTTAGCATCTTCGGATGCTGCTTTTGGCCGCAAAGTTTTGCAGACGGCAGTGTAGGCGCGTATGGCACCTCCTTAAGAGGTTCTTTGGGTGCAGTTGTTATCGTTTACCCACCCCTCTTTTTGACACAGCTTTGGGACATCCCCACAAGTCAACGAAGAGCTGCGTCTGTCAGTGAACGTAGGAGAAAAAGGGATTTTATTAAAACTTACCATAAAATCCTTTTCTCCGAGTTCACTGACAGACGCAGCACCCACCCCTCTGTGCTCTGTTTTCTGTACGGCTTGTGTACAAACTGCTGAGCTATGCTATGTGGTGGGTTTATGTGGGAAGAGAGGACGGTCCCATGGGAGGGACCAGCTGTTCTTTTCCCTGCCTAGTTAACTCCTAGTGGGACAAGCATAAACCCTACAAGTCAATGAAGAGCTGGGTCTGTCAGTGAACTCGGAGAAAAGGATTTTACGGTAAGTTTTAATAAAATCACTTTTTTTACACCCACTGGAGTTTTTCATTTCACACTTATTTTTAACAGTAAAGAGAGCTTACATCCTGAAATACAGTATATAGAAATACGTGACCCTGTTTTGATGCTACTTTTAAAAGCAGGGGCAAGTCTGCCGATCTCACAGCTTTACAAATGTCACAGAACACCGCTGCTTTTAAAGTGTAACATCAAAACAGTGTCATGTATTTTTATATACTGTATTTCGGTAAGTAAGGTCTGTTTACTGTTACAAATAAATGTGTAATTAACCGCTTAACAACCGCCCTATAGACAATTGACGTCTACAGAGCGGTTGCTTAATTCTGGGAGGATGTCTATTGACGTCCTCCCAGAATCGCGCTTCCCGCGCGCCCCCTGGGGAGCGCACACGGGAACATCCGTGACCGTCGGGTCCGGGGGACCCGACTGATCACGGATCGCGGTGAATGGCTGCTGTGAGCGGCCTTTCACCACATGATCGCGCCGTCAAATGACGGCGCGATCACATGTAAACAAGCCGGCGGAAGCGCCGGCTTCTCTCTCCTCTCCGCACCGATCGGTGCAGTGTGAGAGGAGAGAGGGGGGAAAGAGGAGGTGCTGCAGCGCTGTGGGCGATGTGCAATGCCCACAGCGCTGCCTAGTGAGAAAATACACCCCCCATCATCCACTTACCACCCACCCACCACCCCCCAGCCATCATCAGCCACCCACCCAGCCATCATCAGCCACCCACCACCCACCCAGCCATCCACCCCCCAGCCATCCTCACCCAATCCATCCTCACCCACCCACCCATCCATCCATCCATGTTCACCCATCCATCCATGCTCACCCATCCATCCATCCATGCTCACCCATCCAGCCATGCATGCTCATCCACCCAGCCATGCTCATCCATCCATGCTCACCTACTCAGCCGTGCCGAACCATCCATTCATCCATGCTCCCCCATCCATCCACCCATCCATCCATGCTCACCCATCCATCCATGCTCACCCATCCATGCTCACCCTGCCATCCATCCATGCTCACCCAGCCATCTATCTGTGCTCACCCACCCAGCCGTGCTCACCCATCCATCCATGCTCACCCACCCAGCCGTGCACACTCACCCATCCATCCAT
>BLSH010150928.1:203129-233522 GCA_018402905.1 Glandirana rugosa | reverse complement strand
GTATAAGAGACAGCTAGAATACCTGACGGTGCTCCCTGCATGTTGGGCCTCTGTATGTGGTCCCACTGTGTAAAAGTGTCACACATGTGGTATTGCTATACTCGGGAGAAGTAGCAGAATATATTTTAGGGTGTCATTTTTGCGGGGTACATGCTGTGTGTTAGAAATATTGTATAAATTGACAACTTTGTGTAAAAAAAAAAATGCGTTTTCATTTTCTTTCCACATTTTCCAAAAACTTGTGGAAAAAATGAACCGTTCAAAAGACTCATTATGCCTCCTAGAATATACGTTGGGGTGTTTGCTTTCCAAAATGGGGTGATTTTTTGGGCGTTTCCATTGTCCTGGTGCTCCAGGACCTTCAAAAGTGCAAGAGGTAGTCAAGAAATTATGTGTGTAATTTATGCTCCTAGAACGCCTGACGTTGCTCCCTGCATGTTGGGCCTCTGTATGTGGCCAGGCTGTGTAAAAGTGTCACACATGTGGTATCGCCATACTCGGGAGGAGTAGTAGAATGTGTTTTGGGGTGTAATTTGTGGTATGCATATGCTGGGTGTGAGAAATAACCTGTTAACATATGACAATTTTGGGGAAAAAAAATAAATAAATTAATTTTGCAAAGAATTGTGGGAAAAAATGACAACTTCAAAAAATTCACTACGCCTCTTACTAAATACCTTGGAATGTCTAGTTTCCAAGAAGGGGTAATTTGGGGGGTATTTGTACTTTCCTGGCTTGTTAGGGTCTCGGGAAATGAGATAGGCCGTCAGTAAATCAAGTGTGATCAATATTCAGTGATTGGCACCATAGCTTGTAGACTCTATAACTTCACAAAGACCAAATAATATACACTAATTTGTTTTTTTTTTACCAAAGATAGGTAGCAGTATAAATTTTGGCCAAAATTTATGAAGAAAAATTACTAATTTGCAAAATTTTATAACAGAAACGAAGAAAAATGTATTTTTTTACAAAATTTTCGGTCTTTTTTAAATTATAGCGCAAAAAATAAAAAACCCAGCGATGATTAAATACCACCAAAAGAAAGCTCTATTTGTGTGAAAAAAAGGACGCAAATTTCATGTGGGCACAGTGTTGCATGACTGAGTAATTGTCATTCAAAGTGTGAGAGCGCTGAAAGCTGAAAATTGGTCTGGTTGTTAAGGGGGTTTAAGTGCCCAGTGGTCAAGTGGTTAAAAACCCCGGTGGGTGTAAAAAGATGTCCACTTGCTGCCTTCTTTCTGTATCCTTAGTGCAGACTAGTGTGGGTGTAGCAACGTGGCGGCAACGGAACGCCACTTCCGGTTTCCATTTTTTGTGGGGTTATCACTAAATGACGCTACACCGGCAGAGAGCAGCATGGCACAAAGGGTTAGTGCCGGAGAAGACCGGAGGAAGATTTTTAATAAAAGACTTGTCAAAACCATCTTTTGTTTTTATTTACACTACACTGCCTTTTTTTTGGGTGAATGGGTAGGGGTGCAACGTACCCCATACTCATTCATGTATTGGGGCGGAATTTGGGGGCCCCCTTTCATAATGGGGGCCTCCAGATTCCGATAAGCCCCCTGCCCACAGACCCCCCACAACCACCAGCCAGGGTTGTGGGGAAGAAGCCCTTGTCCCCATCAACGTGAGCACAGAGCCCCCCTGCCCCAAAGCACCAACACCCCCAATGTTGAGGGAGTGAGGCCTGGTATGGGGGAAGGGAGGGGGGTGCTCACTCGTCACCCCCCCCCTTTCCTGACCTGCCGGGCTGCATGCTTGGCTAAGGGTATGGATTTTGGGGGGACCCCAAAGGGTTTTTTTTTGTTTATTTTTTTTTTTTCTTTTCTGGGTTTCCTTTCAAAATCCATACCAGACTCAAAGGGCATGGTATGGCTCTTGGGGGACCCCATGTCATTTTTTTTTTCTATTTTGGTGTGGGGATCTTCTTCAAGATCCTCAGAGCACAAGTCGCACCACAAGTCGGATCATAATGATCCAGGTTTGATGCGAATTCTTTTCAAATCAGTGGGCTGAAAGATGGATCAGTAGGCAGCTCTCACAGGGAACCATTGATTTTGAATAGAAGCAGAGAACGCTGCTAAAAGCTAAACGCCCATTAACGCCAATGCAAGAAACTACTAAAAGCGCATTTTTACAACCGCTTTTTCCTGCGGTTGGTAGTTGCTGTGCAGCTCTTTTTTTTCTAACGCCCCATGTGCATGAGGCCTAAATGTATTTGTTCTTTTAGTTAAAGTTCACTTTGTTTATGTATGTTAAACCAAAATTAGCAATAAAATAGCATAGAACACATTAGTTAAAGAGGAAGTAAACCCTGATGGGTTTTACTTCCTCTTTATTACCCTGCAAAGTAAAAGCACACCTGCATTGGAAGCCCACCCTGTCCCCACTCCAGGCTGTGTCCATCGTCTGCCCCTCTTCCTTCTGGGGCTGCAGACTCTGGCTCTGTGATTGGCCGGAGTCACGTGACGTCACTCCTGTGCATGTGCGCGGGAGCCACCAATCGTGGCACGATCTCAGTGAAGAAGCGGCACAGAGGCCGTTTCTTCACTGCGCATGTGTCTGATGATGTGGGCACACCACAGTATGCTGTATATCTCCTAAACCATGCAGGTTTAGGCGATATGCAGGGAACCTACAGGTAAGCCTTATTATAGGCTTACCTGTAGGTTAAAGTGGTTGTCAAGGGTTGGCAATCACTTTAAGCAAATCAGTGATACAATTAGTTGTACAGCAGGGTAAATTGTCATCTGTTGCCATGCATTGTTGTGCATTACAATGCTCATTCGAAATGAACAGTCTGATGCACACAGCAATGCTTGTGAATTTGGAGCCGACTGCATTTTATCACAGAGTAACACTCACAGGAGGAACATTGATTTCATTTGTCAGTAGATCTCATATATTGTTTTCTCTTTCTCTCTTAGTGCATCCAGAGGTGAAGGTGTGGGGTCATCGTCAGTCGGATGGGGTGACCAGACTTCAGTGCCTGGTGTACGGGTTTCACCCCCGACCTGTGGATGTGAAGTGGGTGAGGAATGGGGAGGACCAGGTTCCTTCAGATGAAAGGACTCCAATTCTCCCCCATCCTGATGGCACCTATCAGATCAGAGTCAGCGTGGAAGTGCCAACAAGGGAAGGAGACTCTTACTCCTGTCATGTGGACCACAGCAGTCTGGAGGATGTTCTCAAGGTGAAATGGTGTGAGTATGGAGAACCTCTACTGTCCATACACTGTGGGATTATCATGCTAAAAATGTAAATGTCACCTTATAAGCAGGCTGTGTTTGTGTTAAAGAACAACTGATAATGAGTATGCCAAGCGACAAAACCAGCAGTGTCATTCCATCATATACATGATATTCAGTGTAAAATAATTAGTTTGTTGCAGATTTTTCCAGTTCGGTGACTAGCCAATGAGCTGTTAAGATTTGTGATTCAGTTACAATAAAAGATCTGCCTGTGTATGGTGGTCTTTTGAGTAATTCCAGGAACCCCATGTAATTCGGACTTAGTAGCTACTGCATTAGGGCTCATGCACACTGCAGCTCAAAGAAGCTAAAAGAAGCGGCTCCTGTCTGCTTTTGAGCTTTTTTAAGCTCTCCGTTTACCTGCTTGGAAACTCCCCTCCATGTTAACCAATATGTCCATGCACACTATGGCGTTTGCAGCGGGATGGATTTGATTTAAATCATCATTTTTAAAGAGCAACTGTCATCTCTGTCCCAAGTAGCTCCTCCTCTGATCCTCTGTTGTCTCACTGACAGCCCCATTCACTTTAATGGGACGGCTGGTGAAGCGGCAGTGACACAACAAGGTGAGGGACATGGTGGCAGCGGGTGAGTGGATGTCCGCTAACAGGCACTGCTATGATGGATCAGAAGTGACAGGTGCTCTTTAAATGTGAGGGCTTATTCTTGCTGCTAGTTAGAATCTTTAATATTTGCAAACAGAATGAAGGTTTCCTATTTAGAATTATAAGCTGTCAGGTTAGTAAACCAGCAATATCAGAACCGATTCAATCATACAGTTTGTAGTGTACATAGATTTGAAAAACAATGGGATAAAGGAATATTCCTGATCTTTGTTTTATCTCATGGTTACTGTGAAATTGTGTGAATGCATCAATGCAGTGAATGTTATCTCAGCTTGCAGAGCTTGGATTCATTGAATGAGTTTACCAAAAATGTAAATATTGCAGAATATACAGCCTCATGCTACATAACTAAGCTCCATTTCATGCTGAATAAACTAAATTATTAATGTATCTTAAATAGAAAACAATCTTTAGATAGATTTTTACTCCAAAAGAATTTTACTAAAATACATTGTTTTTTTATATCATTGATTTTTATTCACCCTGATTTGCAGGCATATGCTCTTAGAGGCAGAAAAACTCCCACCAAACTTGTGTTTTTGGGGAGCTTTAGAGCAGAAAAGACTCCGTAGAAAGCACAAAAAAGTGTGAAAAAGCATGAAAGAGCTCAAAGAAGCTTGAAAACACACAACAAAATAGGAAAAAATACCTAAAGGGAGGGTTTGCAAAAAAAAAAACAAAAAAAAAACGCTTAGGCTTCATGCACACAGGACTTAAAAAAAAACGTTCAAAAATGTCAGTAGCTTATAAGGGATGTTTTCAGCTTTTACCAGCGTTATATTACCACCATTTTTTTGCGTTTTTAAAGGGCCAGGGTTTTGTTTACAGCTCAAAAACGTCACTGCTAAAAACAGCTGATAACAGCCTATGTGTGCATGGAGACATAGGATAACATGGACACATAGGATAACATGGACACATAGGATAACATGGATACATAGGATAACATGAACACATAGGATAACATGGACACATAGGATAACATGGACACATAGGATAACATGGAGACCTAGGATAACATGGAGACATAGGATAACATGAACACCTAGGATAACATGGACACATAGGATAACATGGACACCTAGGATAACATGGACACCTAGGATAACATGGACACCTAGGATAACATGGGCACCTAGGACAACATGGGCACCTAGGACAACATGGGCACATAGGATAACATGGAGACATAGGATAACATGGAGACATAGGATAACATGGAGACATAGGATAACATGAACGAGGATTTATTGACTGTAGAAAAAAAACATCTGCAGCTGAAAACAGCCGCTGTAAAACAGTCAGAAAAGGTCCTGTGTGCATGAGGACTAAAGCTCAAAGGAGCTCTATAAAAAATGTGCAAACGAGCCTAAAAAAAAACAAGCTTCTTTAACCACTTCCCTCCCGGCGTATAGACAAATGACGTCCGGGCGGGGGGTTCATTATCCTGACTGGACATATATTGGGAGCGCATCGCAGCGATCGGTGGTGCCGTGGGTCAGTCTCACCCACCGCATTACCGACTGAGGTAAAAGGCTTCCATCTGAAGCCTTTTACCATGTGATCAGCCCTGACCAATCAGGGCTGATCAGTGTAAATAGGAAGAGCCGTTTATTGGCTTTTCCTCTGCTCAGGTCAGCAGACCTGAGCAGCGGTGAGCTGATCGGCTACTCGCCTGATGAGGGGGGGCTGCACTGAATGTTTATCAGAGCAGCCACCCTCAGGATCACCCCACTGGACCACCAGGGAGCCTGCCCAGGACCACCAGGGAGCCCCCCTGGACACCGTGAGGAGGCCGCCCAGGACCACCAGGGAGCCCCCACTAAACCACCAGGTAAGGGCAACACAGTGCACTGGTGCACTGTAGGGATGGCACTGTGCCCATGTATTATGCCTGCCAGTGCCATCCCTAAAAGTGATATATGCACCAGTGCCACCTATCAGTTACCACCTGTGCCACCTATCGGTGCCCACCTGTGCCACCCATCAGTGCCCACCTGTGCCACCTAAAAGTGCCACCTCTCAATGCCCAGCAGTGCCACCTATCAGCCCATCAGTGCCCAGTGCCACCTATCAGTGTCCATCAGTGCCACGTATCAGTGACCGTCAGTGTTGCTTATCAGTGCTGCATATGTGCCCCATCAGTGCAACCTTATCAGTGCCACCTCATTAGTGCCAATCTGTACTGCCTCCTCGGTGCCTGTCAGTCTAGCCTCATCAGTGTAGCCACATCAGTGCCCGAAAATGTACTTTATACAAAGTTTTGTGACAGACACAAAGAAAGTTTTTTTTATTTTTTTCTAAATTTTCGGTCGTTTTTTTATTTATAGCGCAAAAAATAAAAAACGCAGAGGCGATCAAATACCACCAAAAGAAAGCTCTATTTCTGGGAACAAAATGATAAACATTTTGTTTGGGTAGTGTCGCACGACCGCACAATTCTCATTCAAAATGCAACAGCACTAAGGCCTCATACACACTGACGTTTTTTGACGCCGGCGTTTTCTGGCGTTTTTTGCAGCTCTCCATGTTAGTCAATGGCCCCATAAAAACGCTGACGCCATCTACAGCTCAAAAACGTCAGCGTTTTTATGGGGCTGAAACTAGAACCCACGGCCAGCGCGTTCTGAGGCTGTAACGTTTTGGCGTTTTTTTGACACCGACGCCGCAAAACGCCTACTAACGCCAACTAATACTGTACCGGCGTTAACCGGTGTTTTTTGATGCCAATGTTTTTAGGTTGAAAAATAGCAGAGGGATGATTTTATTTGAACCACTTCAATACCAGACGTTTATACCCCCTTCCTGCCCAGACCAATTTTCAGCGCTCCCACACTTTAAATGACAATTACTCTCTCATGCTACACTGCACCCAAACAAAATTTTTATAATTTTTTTTCACACAAATAGAGCTTTCTTTTGGTGGTATTTAAGAACCTCTGGGTTTTTTTATTTTTTGCGACATAATTGAAAAAAGTGCGAAAATTTTGAAAAAAACACTTTTTTTTTGTTTCTGTGATAAAATTTTGCAAATAAGTAATTTTTGTTCATAAATTTGGGCCAAAACCTATACTGCTACCTATCTTTGGTAAAAAATAACCCAAATAAGTGTATATTATTTGGTCTGTGTGAAAGTTATAGAGTCTACAAGCTATGGTGCCAATCATTGAAAATTGATCACACCTGATGCACTGATGGCCTATCTCATTTCTTGAGGCCCTGAAATGTCGGGAAAGTACAAATACCCCCCAAATGACCCCATTTTGAAAAGTAAACATGCCAAGGTATTTAGCGAGAGGCATGGCGAGTTTTTTGAAGTTGTAGTTTTTTCCCACAATTCTTGGGAAAATTAAGAAATTATTATTTTTATTTTTTTTTTTTGCACAAAATTGTCAAAACAACAAGTTATTTCTCACACACAGCATATGCATACTTCCAATTACACCCCAAAATACATTCTGCTACTCGCCCCGAGTATGGCGATACCACATGTGTGAGACTTTTTCACAGCCTGGCCACATAGAGAGGTCCAACATGCAGGGAGCACCGTCATGCATTCTAGGAGCAGAATTTTCACATCTAATTTCCTAACGATCTATTACACTTTTGAAGGCCCTGGAGCACCAGGACAATAGAATTACCCACAGAATGACCCCGTTTTGGAAAGCAAACACCCCAACGTATAATCTATGAGGCATTATGAGTCTTGAATGGTTCATTTTTTTCCACAAGTCTTCGAAAAACGTGGAAAGAAAATGAAAACGCTTTTATTTTTACACAAAGTGGTCAATTTATAAGATCTCTCTAACACATAGCATGTACATAGCAAAAATTACCCCCCAAAATATATTCTGCTACTCGTCCCAAGTATACATAGTTAGTCAGGTTGAAAAAAGACACAAGTCCATCCAGTTCAACCAAAAAAAAAAAAAAAAAATATGTATGGCGATACCACATGTGTGAGACTTTTTCACACCCAGGCCACATACAGAGGCCGAACATGCAGGGAGCACCGTCAGACGTTCTAGGAGCATAAATTACACATAAAATTTCATTCAGACCTATCACATTTTGGAAGGCCCCGGGGCACCAGGACAGTGGAATTACCCCCCAAAATGACCCCATTTTGGAAAGCAAACACTGAGGTATATTCTATGAGGCATGGGCTGCAGATAGGTACTCGGGTACTCTAATGGGCTGCAGATAGGTACTTAGGTATTCTGATAGGCTGCAGATAGGTACTTGGGTAATCTGATGGGCTGCAGATAGGTACTCGGTTACTCAGATGGGTTGGTGACAGGTACTCGGGTAATCTGAAAGGCAGGTGACAGGTACTCGGGTGCTCTGATGGGCTGGTGACAGGTACTCTGATGGGCAGGTGACAGGTACTCGGGTACTCTGATGGGCAGGTGACAGGTACTCGGGTACTCTGATGGGCAGGTGACAGGTACTCGGGTACTCTGATGGGCTGGTGACAGGTACTCGGGTACTCTGATGGGCTGGTGACAGGTACTCGGGTACTTTGATGGACAGATGACAGGTACTTGGGTACTTTGATGGACAGGTGACAGGTACTCTGATGGGCTGTGACAGGTACTTTGATGGGGTGGTGAAAGGTACTCTTTATGGGGGGGATAAGTGTGCTTGGTGTACAGTAGGCGGTAACAGACTGTTACCGCAATCTCCCTGTCACACACGATCAGTTTGTTTACATCACATGACCGGCTGTGATTGACACAGCTGGTCACGTGGTAAAGAGCCAATTTTATTGGCTCTTTACCCCGATCTGGGGGGGGACACGACCCCCCGGTAGACGAGCGATCCGTGATTGCCACTCTGCGGGCCCCTGGGTCATATGACTTCCGCCCGGATCGACGAGCAGTTCCTGCCGGCGTCATTTTACAATGACTCGTTAAGGAACTGGTTAAAAAACACCTACGCTCACTAACGCCTATGCATAACGCCGAAAAACACCAATTTTTTTTCCCTTGACGTCGGGCCCGAGGTTTTGTTCATTTTTTAAGAAACGTCCGTGTGTATGAGGCCTGAAAGCTGAAAATTGGTCTGGGCGGGAAGTGTTCTAAATGCCCGGTATTGAAGTGGTTAAGCTGAAAGAAAAGTTCAAATGCCTGTAAAAGCAGCTTTTTTGAGCTGCAGTGTGCATGAGTCCTTGTGTTGTAGTAATTATCACTGATCCTTATTTGATAATAAAAAATCAATGTATTGTCCCTGATACTTTAATCATTTATAGTGAGCATCTATGTTCTGTTCTATAATGTCTCTAATGGCGGCATGTGTTCTTTATCATACAACTATACATTTTATTTTATCCAAAACTGATCTGTTTAGGACCATAAGGCTAGGTTCACACCTATGTGAATTGGATGCGGCTTAAACCGCATCCAATTCGCAGGACACTTGAAAACACATTGTCTTCAATGTGTCCGGTTCACATATGTGCGATGCATTCACACTCCGCATTGCACAAAAAACGTGTACCTTTTCTGTGCAGTGCGGTGTGAATTCCCAGCCCGTTGAGTTCAATGGGAGCGCATCGAACACGGAGCTGCACTCCGCACTGAACGGGGATATTTCCCCTGCTCGTGGCTTCTCCCCCATCTCTCCCCCCGCAGCTGCTGCACTGTGGGAACGGACAGGAGCCGCCGACAGCGGACAGACTGGAATTCGCAGTGGACTGGTGTGAATCCAGCCTTAAGAGGTAAATGGACAATGATGCATTAATTTTTTTTATTACATCACCTGGGCAGACAAATAGAAACTCTTAATCTTGGTGCTTTTGATCAACTATGACAAATGAGATTTGTCACAGCAATGACTTTTCAAATCATTTTTAGCTATTGATAGTTGAGCTATCAATTGATTTCAGTATAACCAGCCTGTTTGTTTTTTTTATATGTGATCACTGCTGCTGGCTGATCACATGGTTGAAGTTAAGAAAATTGCATAATGTACTGTATGTCCAGCCTTAAGCCTCGTACACACGGTTCGACGGTCGTATGCAAACGGTCGTATGATTGATCGTTGTATGCTCATCCGACCGTTAGTACGCGCATTTAGAACAGCTGACATATGACGGTCGTACAACAGAAGTTGGATGAGCAAACTAGAAAATTTTGGTAGCACCAACAAGCGGTCGTACAACTGTTGTACCGTATGTACAGAGAAGTTGGTCCAACAAGTTGTACTGTGCAAAACACGCATGCTCAGAAGTCAGGAATGCCAGGACACAAATTACATGCGCCTGAACTTTCTCTTTATACGTTCATTACACGTCCCTACGTTCGGCTTGGTCGTACGATCGTGTAGTGCATGTCAGTATGCAAGTTACATGATCCAACATACGATTTGGTCCGTTCGGTCGTACGACCATCGCCCGTGTGTACGGGGCTTTAGACTGATGGGAGGCTCTCCTCTATACAGGATGCATTTCACCTCCGTACATCCTGAGTTTACAGTTTGTACATGGAGCCAAAATTCATTAGGGCAGACTAGGGTAGATTTACTAAAACTGGAGAGTGCAAAATACAGTGGCAGCTGGTGTTATTTTTTTTTTTTTGGTGGGGGGGTGGCAAACAACCACCACCCCAGTGACACCTCAAGCCTCTGACACTTACCCCATCTAGGTGGCGGGCATTGGGCAGTGACGAGCATCAGGCAGCGGGCAGCAGCTCCTGTGTCTTCTCCTCCTCCTCCTCGCTTCCGCCGTGTGTCTCCTCCCCTCCTCCTAGACGTCCAATAGGATCACCTGTCCTTTCAGCCAATTGGGTGATGGGTCTCCTGATTGACTGGGAGGAGGACCAGTGTTACAATAGCGAATATTCATTCCCTATTGTAACACACCTGGGTGTACAGAGCCCACCCTATTTTGAAGCCTTTTAGAGCCTCTGGCTCTAATCAGTGCTTCAAACCCCGCCCGCCATAGGAATTTATGCGTCCAGCATCCTGCAAGGAACCGGACACATGGATAGAGAGGGGGAGTGGCATGGATGGGGGGCAGCACCCGTGTGCCCTCAATGGAAGGGCTGCCCCTGGCAAAATCTGGTGCAGCTCTACATAGAACCCAATCAGCTTCCAGTTTTTTTGTCAAAGCTTATTTGAACAAGCTGATTGGCTACCATGCACAGCTGCACCAGATTTTGCACTCGCCAGCTTTAGTAAATCAACCACAATGTGTGTCAATCACCTATAGGCCAATGTTGATGCTCCTTAGCAGACTTTTTCATGCTTTTGGCTGTTTACAAAGAGCAGGAGAGGATCCTGTATATTTGTCTGCTTCTACATCATATAGCAGGCATGTCAGACTGGTGCTTATGTGCCACATATATTCCTTCTAATTCTACGTTTAGGCCTTCAATTGTGCCATTGCTAGATCATGTGTGCCAATTTTCATTATGCCACATATTAACATGCGTTGCTTCAAAGCAGCCTGTTCTTTGGATTGGGCTGCCTAACTCTTCAAAAATGCCTCAAAAACGCATGTAGCATTATTGGCAATGTCCTTTGACAAGATGCATTGGGATGCCCTTCAGAATGAATGGTTTCACATCACACCAATGTGCATAACACAATGCAATGATGTGAACACGCCCAAACTGAAGGATATTCAATTTGCTGTAGCACTGTGAATCGTTAGCATGTTTTTTTTTTCATAAAATATAATTTTCACCGTATCTTCATTATTTTTTGCATCTTGGTGCTGCCAATGTCTTCCAGCCACTTCCTGTCTACATGCACGCTCCCCAGCATTGGCTGCACATCATTGTAGTGGAGCAGCTTTCTGATACTGACAATGGTGGACCATGCCTGCGCAATGTGTGTCAACATGGCTGCTTGAAGTCCACACCAGAGGTGAATGTGACAGGGTGACAATGCAGGAAAGACAGTTGTCACACCATAACAGGAATGGCCTGAATGGTGGGATCACCAACTATTCTCTTAATGGAAGCTACAGGCTTCAAAGCCCGAGCACACCCACTTGTGTGACAATAGCAAATGGATATTCACAGTTGTCACGCTGATTCTCCTCCCAGCCAATCAGGAAGAGGGTCCTGAGTCCCGTCACCAGATTGGCCGAAAGGAGAGGTCACCTAGGAGGAGGAGGGAGGAGATGCATGGAGGAGAGGAGGGAGGAAATGCATGGTGTGATGTAGGGGAGGAGGAGATGCAGGGGAACCTGCCACCTGAAACCACCAAGACCTAGATGGGGTAAGTGTGGGGCCGGTGACCCGACTGCGTGATTCTTTATTATCCAAGCCTATTTCTCGAGCCCCTTTGTTCAGATGATTGCCGATATAGGAGTGTGTAGTATGCCCTGGTTTACTCCCCGTGTGACATCACACAGTCATAAGAGGAGAATCAGGACTATGGGAATGAATGCCCAGTCTTGTGAGTCTGTAAAGCTGTGCCGCAGACAGTGGAACTCTCGTACACGGCATGCTGTGGATGGGGGACGGCACGTGCAAGTGATGTAATCAAACTGTACGGGATGGATTGAAAGCAGATGAAACAAGTAAGGAGAATTTCACAGGCAGCGATCAATCAGTTTATCTATGAGGTGTGCAATGTGCGGAAGTTGTGTTGGAGAGTTTATAACCACTTTAAAGATTTAAATTGAATCAGAGCTCAGCTGATCTTTAGTTGATAACGGTTACAGAAAATATAGTCAGTTGCAATTATTACCATAATGTATTTACTGTACTATTAGTAGACTTAAAGTGGTTGTAAACCCTTACATATACTCAGTGAGGTGACTGGCTTCAGGTGATACACAGAAGTGAAACAAATCCACCTACATAAGTTGTATCTGTTTTTCTGCAGTCTTCTCCTCTCCTCATCTGTTCAAAATCCAGAATTTATACAGCTTATCTGTCTTTTCATAAAAAAAGGGGGAGGGGGTTAAGAGCTGAAGTTACACACTGGAGAGCTGATTGGATGGAAGGGACACATCCCCTTCACACAGCACACAGGAATAGAGTTGAGCGAACCCAAACTGTAAAGTTCGGGTTCGTACCGGACTTTAGGTTGTCCGTGTCCCGAACCCGGACATTTGAGAAAAAGTTTGGGTACAGTATTCGGGTATTTTTTCACGCTTGTTGAATAGCTGCAGGGCAGCCAATCAACAAGCGTTTCACTCGTTTGCACTTAGAAGCCATCACAGCCATGCCTACTAATGGCATGGCTGTGATTGGCCAGTGCATCATGTGACCCAGCCTCTATATAAGCTGGAGTCACATAGTGCTGCATGTCACATCATCTCATACTAGTGTAGGGAGAGGATGCTGCTGCTGCTGTGAGGGACAGATTAGCTTTATAAAATCTGTTAAAAACAGCGATTTATTGGTGGGTGGGTGCTAGAGGAGATTTATGTTTGCTAGAGTACATTTTGTTTGCTAAGCAAAGTGCCTCATATAAAACCTAAGCAATTTTTCTGTTTGTTAGGTGGGCGTTTGCAGCCATTTTTGCAAGTGCAGTGCACTTGCAACTGCTTGTGTGTCAGGGACACTACTCTAATCGTGTTCTGTTAGCTCAGTTGGCAACATTTTGGCATATTTAAATACTGCTTTCACATTGCAGTTAGACAAATTAAAAACATGTTTTTCTTTTTTTTTGTGCAAAATGTTACATTTGCAGCCAGCGGGGTATTTCTTGCACAAAATTAAAAAGTGCGTCTACATTGCTGGTTTAAAAAAAAAATATATATTCTAAATACTACATTTGCGGCCAGCTGTGCATTTTTTGCACAAAAATAAAAAGTGTGTCTACATTGCTGGTTTAACCACTTACCAACCGGGCCCCTTTTTTACATTTGTTGGGTACTAGCTAAAAATATTTTTTTCTCAAGTCGTCTTCCAGGACGGCACACCCTGAGAGATGACTGGTCCCACCTGACAGGAAACACAACCAAGACAGAGTTTAAAAGCCCCCGCCCCTCCCATGCTCCTCAGTTTTTGATTGTGTTTCCCCACAGCGAAACTGTTTTTTTTTTTTTTTTTCTAAGACCCAAGGCTTGGAGCTGAAGGTCTCCCCCTGGGAACCAGACTACATGCTGAGTGGCTGGAGGGTCAGATGGGGTCTCTGTTACTCCTCCCAGGGGGGCTATTCCCCAGACTGGTAACAGTCTTCTCAGGGGGGGCAGCAGGACTGGAAGAGCCCCCCTGAGAACTGAAGGACCCTGGGCACAGTGGGGTGGTCAGACACTTCAGGGACCATTTTCCCCCTCCCTCTTCTTACCTGGCTGGGTTGTCAGGGATTGAAGAGGCTGGGCTGTGTCCATTTTCTCATGGGCATTCATTGCAGGAGGCCCGGCTCCTGTGTAAATCTGCAGCATGGAGCTGCATTGAGATGCTGGGGGAGGAGGAGGAGGCGGCTTGGAGCCAGATCGATTTCCTCTTCCCTCCTCATGACCGGAAGTGATGTCACGGCCGCTAGAGGGCGTTTCCGGTCTGCAGGACTTCACCAAAATGGCGGCGGTAGCGTTTTGCACACAGGAGGGGAGCGACCAGCATCAGCGGAGCAGGCGTCCACAATCCTCCTGCTCTGACAGTAGAGCCATAGCGACGGTCGGCTGGAGAGGCTCTGGCTTTACCGGTATGGACAGAGAGGAGGGGCCGGCAACGGTTACAGCCACAGAGGAGACCACAGTGGGTGAGTCGGCCGGCTGGCAGGGGCACTGGTGGGGTGGGACCCTGAGCCTTACCCCTGTAGGATGTGGTGGAGGTTAATGCAGGTGCATTTGTTTTGCAGATGTGGAGTCCGTGGCCCAGGGAGGTGCCAGCAGGACTAAGTCTAAGACCTCTTCCCGCTATAAAAGATGTGGTTACTGCAATGATAAACTGCCGCAGGAACACACAAAGCCCTTCTGCTTTAAATGTATTCATAAGCTGGCAGGGAAAGAAACGTCTCAGGTCATGAAGGATTTTCTTACTGTGCAGACAGAGATGTTGACCACTCCCAGGGCTTTTCAAACAACCCTCAGACCTAGACAGGAAGTGGAGGCTCTGTCTAGCGTTGAGGGCTCTTCCTCACAAGAAGGGCCGTCAGGCCCGGAGAGGCCGCTCAAGCGGGCCACTCTCAAGGTTCCTGTCATGCAGGACTCAGAGGAGGAGGAGGAGGATGAAGAAGCAGAAGGGTCTGAACAGAGTTGCCTGGAGGAGGACAGTCAGGAGGATGAAGATTCCAGACCAGGCAAACACATCTTTTTGGCTGATGAGATGGAGGGTCTCCTCAGGGCCATTTATGACTCGGAGGAGATTCAGGAGCCTGCTGTACATATGTCAGCTCAAGATAAAATGTACAGAGGTTTAGTCAGCCCACAGGCTAAAGTTCTTCCAATACATCAGGCTCTAAAGGACATTATCCTAAGGGAATGGAAGGAGCCAGAGAGGAAACTCTTAAAATTAAAAACCTGGAAGCGTAGATGTCTCTTTAAAGTTGAAGATGAGGAGAGGTTCTTTAAGACTCCTAGGTTAGACGCTTCCCTGGCTCAGGTCTCAAAACAATCCGACCTCTCCTTTGAGGATGCAGGTAATATTCGAGACCAGATGGATAGGAGGTCTGAAACTCTGCTACGCAGAGCCTGGGAGGCCAGTGTGGCTAGAAATGCGGACATGTGGGTGAGCAAGCTCCTGGACCATGTTTCGCATACATCCAAGTCAAAACAGGTGTTAAACTCCCTGGAATTGATTGGTAAAGCGGTGGCCTATCTAGCAGACGCTGCTGTTGAAACTGTGCGTACAACAGCAAAAGCGGCAGCCCTGCTAAATTCGGCTAGAAAAGCCTTATGGGTGAAGACCTTGGACGGGGACAATACATCAAAGTCACGATTGTGTGGTCTCCCGTTTGAAGGGTCATTACTATTTGGCACAAGTTTGGATCAGGCCCTGGCCAGATCTACAGAAAAGGGGAAAAAATTTCCAGTGAAGCCTAAGAAGACTAAGGGAAAATTTTTTCGAGGCCCCCAAGAGTCCAAGCAGTTTAAGAACAAGAAGGGAAATAAAAAATGGGGGTTTGGCAAAGGAACACCAAAAGGGAGTCTCCTTTTTTCCGGCCAGAAGTCGGCCGAGAAGGACTCCAAGTGACGCTAGTGCCAGTGTAGGGGGGAGGCTCTCCCAATTCTCCATCCAGTGGGAGAAGATTACGCAGAGCCCCTACGTCTTACAGATAATAAGAGAGGGGTACAGGTTAGAGCTGACTTCCGTACCCCACACAATTTTCTCCTTACCCATCTGCCCAGGGACAGACAGAAGTCAGCTGGCCTCCTGGAAAATATCAGTCTGTTGGGAAGGGTTCTACTCTCACATTTTTGTAGTCCCCAAGCCTTCAGGGAAGTTTCGCCTTATAAACCTCAGGAGGCTGAACAAGTTCATACGGTACAAGAACTTCCGTATGGAAAACATTTACAGCGTCAGAAAGCATCTGTTAAAGGATGTCTTCATGGTCAATATAGACCTGAAGGACGCGTACCTTCATGTCCCCATCTGTGCGGAACACCAGAGACTGCTGCGGTTTGCAGTTTGCACCAAGGAGGGTGTCCAGCACTGGCAGTTCAAGCCTTGCCCTTCGGTTTGGCATCCAGCCCAAGAGTCTTTACCAAGGTTCTGGCGGAAGTGGTATCTTTCCTCCATCTGGAGGTAATTGTGCTGATTCCGTACCTGGACGACCTGTTGGTCTACAACCAGTCACAGGTACAGTTGATGGTGGATCTGGACAGGGTTGTAACCACACTAGAGTCCCTGGGGTGGCTGATCAGTCGGGAGAAGTCCTCACTGTTTCCCTCCCAAACCAAGATGTATCTGGGGTTCCTGATAGACTCAGTGGCACAAAAGCTCATTTTGCCCCAAGCGAAGGTGGAGACCTTGGTAGGGGCAGTAGAGTCTCTTCTAGAACCCAGAAAGTTATCACACAGGTTCATTATGAGGGTACTAGGGCTAATGATGTCCTGCATCCCCGCGGTGCCCTGGGCTCAGTTTCACTCCAGACCACACCAGGGATTCCTTCTCTCCTCCTGGGATGGGAAAAGAGGATCCTTGGACCAAAAGGTGCTGGTCCCAAGGAAGGTAAAGGAGCCGCTTCGGTGGTGGCTCAACCCGGACAGGTTAAGGCAGGGCCTTCTGTGGAATCAGCTCCAGCCAGTAAAGGTCACGACCGATGCAAGCGCCTGGGGTTGGGGGGCCCTTCTAGAGGAACTTCGTGCCCAGGGGGTTTGGAACCAGAGTCAGAGGGTCTCTTCCTCCAATTTCAGAGAGCTCCTAGCGGTCAGAGAGGCCTTAAAGGCCTTCGAGGAAAGGATCAGGGGAAAAGAGGTCCAAATCCTGTCGGACAATTCCACTACGGTGGCCTTCCTGAACCGTCAGGGGGGTACAAAGTCCAGTTCTCTGATGAACCTAACGCAGGGAATTCTGGAATGGGCAGAAATGAGGATTCCCTCGATTTCGGCCATCCATATAAGGGGGGTGTTCAACCTAGAGGCAGATTTCCTTAGCAGGCAGCAGATCCTTCAGGGAGAATGGGAGCTACACCCCGAGGTGTTTTCGAGGGCATGTCAAAGCTTCGGGACACCAGAGGTGGGCCTCTTTGCCAGAAGAGGCAACAGGAAAGTCAAGAGATTCTTTTGCCTGTACAAAGATAGAGGTTCAGAGGGGGTAGATGCATTGGCCCACCAGTGGATTTTTAGGCTAGCCTATGCCTTTCCCCCCTTGGCTCTGATCCCGAGGGTGCTACACAAACTGAGTCTGTCAGGGGGCAGACTAATTCTGGTAGCACCGTGGTGGCCCAAGAGGACGTGGTTCCCCCCTCTAAAAAATTGGTCAGTAAACCCTCCTCAGCACCTTCCGGAACGGCAGGATCTCCTCCTTCAGGGCCCAGTGATTCACCCGAATCCCGCCTTCTTCAGTCTGACGGCGTGTCTCTTGAAAGGGAAAGCCTGCATCGCAAGGACAGCTCGGAGAGAGTGATTGAAACTCTCTTAATGAGCAGAAAGCAGGTAACTAGGCGAATCTACACCAAAGTTTGGGGAGTGTTCTCTCGATGGTGTCAAGCAAGGGGAACTTCCCAACAAGAGATTTCCGCTGTTCTGGATTTTCTCCAGGACGGGGTGGATGAGGGGCTGGCAACCAAGACCCTTAAGGTACAGATCGCGGCTCTGTCTGCGTTTTTGGATAAAAGGTTGGCCTTGGAACCTCTGGTGAAGAGGTTCCTGTCAGCCAGGGAAAGGATGTCCCCAGTGAAAATAAAGGATTTTCCCCCTGGGACCTGTCCCTGGTATTGGAGGCCCTAACTAGGGCACCCTTCGAGCCATTGGCTCAAGTTTCTTTAAAGATTCTTTCTTTAAAAGTGGCCTTCCTCCTGGCCATTAGGTCGGCCAGAAGGGTAAGCGACTTGCAGGCTCTGTCAGTAAAAGAGCCCTTTTTCTTATTATTTGAGGATAGGGTAGTTCTCAGGCTAGACCCCCTGTATCTACCCAAGGTACCGTCAAGTTTTCATAGGACACAGGAGATTGTCCTTCCTTCATTCTGTGAAAACCCCCAGAATGAGAGGGAAAAATAATTTCACTCGTTGGATGTCAGACGGTGTCTTTTGCTTTATTTAGAGAGGATGAAAGAATTCCGTAAATCAAATCACCTATTGGCAGGTTTTAGTGGTCAAAGGAAGGGAGAACAGGCCTCTAAAACAACCATTGCTAGATGGATTAAACAAATCATTAGCATAGCATATGAACAGACAGGGAAAGCAGTTACCCCTAGTCTAAAAGCTCACTCTACGAGGTCTCTGGCGACTTCCTGGGCAGAAAAGGCCGGAGCATCGGTAGACCAGATCTGCAGAGCAGCAACGTGGGCAAGCCGGAACACCTTCCTGAGGCATTACAGGGTTGAACTTCTGTCCCCTCAGGACCTAGCCTTCGGTAGGAAAGTCCTACAGGCTGTCGTCCCGCCCTAAGGTAGGCCTGAGCTTCTTGGATCTCTCTCAGGGTGTGCCGTCCTGGAAGATGACTTGAGAAAATAACCAGTTACACTTACAGGTAACGGTATTTCTGGGAAGTCTTCCAGGACGGCAAGCCTACTTCCCACCCGATCTTGTGGTAGGATTATCTATGTTATATGAAACTCTGTTTACTCTCATGCACTGATGTGGGTCAATACTTTTGCACAAAACTGAGGAGCATGGGAGGGGCGGGGGCTTTTAAACTCTGTCTTGATTGTGTTTCCTGTCAGGTGGGACCAGTCATCTCTCAGGGTGTGCCGTCCTGGAAGACTTCCCAGAAATACCGTTACCAGTAAGTGTAACTGGTTATTTTTTGCTAGAAAATTACTTAGAACCCATAAAACATTATATATATAAATATATATTTTTCAAACACCCTAGAGAATAAAATGGCGATCGTTGCAATACTTTTTGTCACACGGTATTTGCGCGACGGTCTTTCAAACTTTTTTGAGTTAAAAAATAAGACAACAGTAAAGTTAGCCCAATTTTTTGTATATTGTGAAAGAGGATGTTACGCCGAGTAAATAGATACCATACATGACACGGTTGAAAATTTTGCGCACTCGCGGAATGGCGACAAAGTTCGGTACTAAAAAAATCTCCATAGGCGACACTTTAACAAATGTTATCGGTTACCAGGTTAGAGGTACAGAGGAGGTCTTTTGCTAGAATTATTGCTCACACTCTGGCGATACCTCACATGTGTGGTTTGAACACCGTTTTCGTATGCGGTTTCTTTGCTGTGCGAGCTCGTGGGGACGGTGGCGCTTTAAGTTCCCTCTTTTACACTTCACAGTATTCAGATCGCCAAAAACTGCCATTCTGAATACTGTAATTTTTTTTAAATTGGCGCCGTTAGCCGCTGAGTAAACCGGAAGTGACGTTGCTTCCGGAATTTGCCGAAGGAGACCTGATCGGAGCCGATTACGGCTTCTATCAGGTCTCCTTCCAGCTGGCGGAGGCGCTGGATCATCGCTCCGGTCTCCCAGTGGGACGGTAGGCCAGAGAAGGGAGGGGGGGATGTCCCCACCCGGCCCCCGGCGATAAAGACCGAGCGGCTCCCGAGCCGGATCGGTCGTTACCCCTGGATAGCTGACCACCAGCTCTAAAAAATGATACCGGGATATAGCCTGCAGCTGCAGGCTATTTCCCGGTAGAGCCCTTAAAAGCCAGCTGCCGCCTATTTACGGCGCTGGTCGGGAAGTGGTTAAAAAAAAAAATAGTGCTACATAGTACATTTGCACCTTGCTGTGCATTTCTTGCACAAAATTAAAAAGTGCGTCTACATTGCTGGTTTAAAAAAAAAGAATAATAAATAGTGCTACATGGTACATTTGCACCTTGCTGTGCATTTCTTGCACAAAATAAAAAGTGCGTCAACATTGCTGGTTTAAAAAAAAAAAATAGTGCTACTTAGTACATTTGCACCTTGCTGTGCATTTCTTGCACAAAATTAAAAAGTGCGTCTACATTGCCGGTTTAAAAAGTAATATACATTTGTGCTAAATAGTACATTTGCATCCAGAATGAGGAGAGCGTCAAAGAAGGGACGTGGTCGTGGTGTTGGTGAAGCTCCTGTTGCAAGGAAAGGATGTGGTCAATCTGTGCCAGCTACACGCACAAGTGAAACACCTTCCTCAGGTGCGAGTAGCCGACAGAACCTTCAACGTTATATGGTAGGCCCGAATGCCGCTCAACGAATGGTGAGGCCAGAACAAGTACAGGCGATAGTAGATTGGGTGGCTGACAATGCCTCCAGTACCTTCACATTGGCTCCCACCCGGTCCCTTGCTGAAAGCTCAGAGTTGGCACCTGAACCCCATGGCCATCTGTCTTTCACCTCAGCCCCTTGTAAATCAGCCAAGCAGTCTGAGCCCCAAGTCATGCAGCAGTCTCTTCTGCTTTTTGATGACTCTGCTGGTGTGCTTTCCGTGGGCCATCCACATAGCCCTGCCCCAGAAGTGGAAGACATTCTGTGCACCAATGCCCAACCACTTCTTTTTCCTGATGAGGACATGGAAACACCACCGCAGCACGTCTCTGATGATGACGAAACACAGGTGCCAACTGCTGCGGCTTTCTACAGTGTGCAGACTGACAAGGAGGGCAGTGGTGAAGGGTGGGTGGAAGATGATGTGGAGGATGATGAGGTCCTAGACCCCACATGGAATGAAGGTCATGCGAGTGACGTGTGGAGTTTGGAGGAAGAGGTGGTGGTCGCACAGAGTCACCAGCACAGCAAAAGAGGAAGCAGGTGGCAAAAGTGGAACGACCATCCCCTAGACAGTACGCCTGCTACTATCCAACGCACCCAGGGACCTAGCACACCAAAGGCAGCTCAAAAGTAGTTCCCTGGTGTGGCAGTTCTTCAGACAATGTGCTGACGACAAGACACGAGTGGTTTGCACGCTGTGCAATCAGAGCCTGAAGCAAGGCATAAATGTTCTAAACCTGAGCACAACCTGCATGACCAGGCATCTACATGCAAAGAACGAGCTTCAGCGAATAAGCACCTCAAAATCCAAGAAAGGTCTCAGGCTCCTCCTGCTTCCTCTTCCTCCAACTCTACAGTGCCAGTGTCACCTGCCACCCAGCAAACAGACGATGTGACACCAACGTCACCATGTCCGCCACCGTCCCCAAGCATTTCCACACGGTCCCATGGAAGCTTACAGCTGTCCATCTCCCAAACACTGGAGAGAGAGAGGAAGTACCCCCCTACCCACTCGCGATCCCTGGCCCTAAATGTCAGCATTTCAAAATTCCTGGCCTTTAAAATGCTGTTAATCAGTCTGGTGGACACGGACAGTTTTAAAAACCTGATGGCGGTGGCTGTCCCACAGTACGTGGTTCCCAGCCGCCACTACTTTTTCAGGCAAGCCATCCCTTCCCTGCACAAACAAGTCAGGCGCAACGCCATCTGTGGCAAGGTCCACATAACCACTGATACGTGGACCAGTAAGCAGGGGCGCTATATCTCACTAACTGCACACTGGGCAAATGTAGTGGCGGGTGGGCCTGAGGCGGATAGCAGTTTGGCGCGTGTCCTTCCACCACCGAGGATTGCAGGGCATTTCTCTTTGCCTCCTGTTTCCCCCTCCTCCTACTCCGCTTCCTCCTCCTCTACCACCTCCTCATCTGGTCAGCGTAAACACCTTCACCACCAACTTCAGCACATCCAGGGGGAAACGACAGCAGGCTGTTTTAAAACTGATATGTTTGGAGGATAAACCCCACACTGCGCAGGAGCTGTGGACGGGCTTTGAACAACAGACCGATGAGTGGTTGTTGCCACTGAACCTCAAGCCCGGCCTGGTGTGTGCGATAATGGGCGAAATCTCGTAGCAGCTCTGGGCCTAGCCGGTTTGACGCACATCCCTTGCCTGGCGCATGTGCTGAATTTTGGTGGTGCAGAAATTTCTTAAAAAACTACCCGGATATGTCAGAGCTAAAAATAAAAGATATATTGCAGCGCCCAAGTATCATATGTTAATATCAAAAGAGATAATGTTCATAAAAATTGAGGTTCAGATAGAGGAAAACTGCATTCTATGAGAGATGAATCCCAATATTCATAAATTCAAATGTGTCAAAAACATCTTATCTGTAAAGGAACACTCAAGCCCGCAGGGTATTCTGATAAATCCAATAAATGATAATGGATGTAAGCTTACCAGAATCCCATAGGCAATGCGCAGATATCAGGATGAATCTGTGGGGTGGATGGTCTGATGTCCTCAGGGTCCAATGGAGGATATGCAGGTCACAGATATCCAGGGAAAGATGGTCTGGAACCGTCTGGTGTCATCAGTTAGTGGCAGCCAAGATGAGAGAAAAGAGCGATCCCTATCCAGGTAGATGTCTCCAACTCCTCCAAACAGGTACTCTCAAATGGTGTTGATGTATGCCAAATTGCAGTAGATAAAAGAAAAGACCGCAATAGTGTAATACTGAATGTTGATAATTTATTCCAATAAATGTTGAATCATACTCACAATATATATGAATTAAAAAGAGCTCTCAGTAAAATCGTGACGGGGGGGCATGGAAACCCGACGCGTTTCGGCTCCAATAGCCGTCATCTGGGGTATACCCCCCTCCTGTCACTACCCATATATATATAACAAATGCACTCAAAGTTAACAAACACGCCCACAGAGGGCTAAAACCGGAAGTCCATTTTTTGTTGTTAAAATGGCGCCCATTGGCGTGAGTTCCACGCCTCAATCTCATATCACCACATGTTTAGCTGTGTGTATAGATTAGCAAGATTTAAAAGAGTACTACAAATTAAAATACCCAAATAAAATGGTGATGCGTGAAGGAGTCAGTGTACAGTGAAATAAATTAGCATAAATTAACCAGTTAGTTTATGGGTGAATAAAATATCAATTTCAACCGTAATTGCGGTATATGGAGCCTAAACCGGAAGTGGTCATATAACCGGAAATGGTAATTGCGATGAATGGAGCCTAACCCGGAAGCGGTCATATGACAGCGTCAGATCACAGCTGTGTCCTCCATATAGATGAAACTCGCATCACTTCCTTAAACACTGGTGTCAGCAGAGGAAGTCCAAATGTCCGCATAAATGAATGCCAAATAAAGCCTCAAGGAATGCTGTGATATAATATATAAGTGCGATATAAAGTGTAACAGTGTTAAATTACCATAAAGTTGATAAAATTCTAATAAATAATAAATATGGTCATAATTTGGCGATGCCAAATCCTGGCAGCGCTCTACATATACTGGGAGTGGTCAAAGAACTATGTCACTTCCTTAGTCGACTAGTGTCAGCAAGGAGTGTCATAATAACAAAAATAATCGATGTGTGTAATCCCAATGTGATGAACAATCTATTATAAAATGTGCTCTAATGAATATCTATTAGAAAGGATAATTGTGAAAATTGTGCAAATATAGGGATATAAAAAGAAATATAAAAATTCTAATTAAAATGGTGAATATAAAAATACTAATTAAAATGGTGACATAACCATTAATGTCGGTAATCGAATTGGTCATATAATTGGTTGCAGAGTATGTATGGATATGAAAGTGCAATGTGTGTTGAGTAAACATGGCGCCAGATTTGTTACAAAAAATGACCCACAATATATTAAAAATGATAACATATACAATAGATATAGAGCAAAGAGACAAATAATTAAATAAATAAATCAAGGAACAAGTTAAGACCAGATGAATTCTAAAAAATGCCAAAAACCATCAAAGAGTACAAATGAACATTAGAACCGTCCCAATAATAAAAATATCAAATATATAACATGACCAGAGCAAAGGATAAAAGCATAAAAGAACGTCACTATGTAGTTCTTAGTTGGAAGATATACCAAAACAAAGTACTGGGTGGTATCTTTTATGCCTTACTAATAAAAGAATTTATGTCCCAGTCAACGTTCATCCCGTGGGGATGGTAACTTTTCAGGGAGTAAATCCAGGACGTTTCCAATTGAGAAACCCTCCTCTTTACCCATCCCCCTCTCCATGGGGGAACATATTTGTCGATAATCTGGTACAAGGTTCCCTCTGGGTTACGATTATGGTACCTCAAATAATGCTTAGGAACACTATGATTGGTTTTCCCTTTGATTATATTCGTTATATGCTCGTTGACTCGAACTCTGAAGGCCCCGATATTTTTTGTCTCACAAGTACTAAAAAAATTTATATCAAAACAATGGCCAGTGACTGTGGACATGAAGTTAGGGATTCTCCTGTTTTTGCATTTATTTAATTTACAAACATGACATTTTTGGCATTTAAAATACCCTTTCAGGTCCTGAAAGAATGATGGCTTTTGAGGAGGATCAATCACATTAGGTGCAATCCTCTGTCTAAGTGAAGGTACCCCCCTGTATGTAATCTGTGGTTTTTCGGGTAACAGGGGACCAAGTATCTGGTCATTACGGAGAACATCCCAATGTTTAGAAATAACCTTTTTTATTTGTTTATGCTGAATACTATATCCAGTAAAAAAGCACCATTTAGCATCATGTCTTACAGTTTTCTGTTTGTCCCTCAGTAGTTCAGATCTGTCAATATATGTTGCCGCCTGTATTTCCTTTTCTAAATCATTACTGGAGTATCCCTTTTCCAAGAATTTCTCTTTGAGAACCTGAGCTTGTTCCTTGAATATGTGCATATCTGTACAATTACGCCTTAATCTAATGAATTGGCTCTTTGGTATTGATCTCAGCCATGGTCTGTGGTGGCAACTATCCGTAGGAATAAAAGTATTCCTATCTATAGGTTTAAAAAAGGTCATAGTTGAAAATTGACCCTGGCTAATATCTATAACCAAATCAAGAAAATGTATGCTGGTTTGGCTACTCTCAGGGGTCAAAATAATGCCCCTATCATTAGCATTAAGTGTAGCAAAGAAGGAATTGAGAGATTCCTGATCACCGCGCCATAGGAGGAGGATGTCATCAATGTATCTGGCCCAGAAGCTCAGAGCTGCTGCAGAAAGTGCGGGCCATCTGTGCGCTCTTTCGGCGTTCTCACCCTGCTGCTGCTCGCCTGTCTGCGCTGCAGCGGAACTTTGGCCTTCCCGCTCACCGCCTCCTATGCGACGTGCCCACAAGGTGGAACTCCACCTTGCACATGCTGTAGAGACCGTGCAAGCAGCAGCAGGCAATAGTGGAGTTTCAGCTGCAGCACGCACGGGTCAGCTGCACTGCGGAACAGCACCACTTCACCACCAACGAGTGGGCCTCCATGCGAGACCTGTGTACCATATTGCGGTGTTTCGAGTACTCCGTCAACATGGCCAGTGCCAATGACACTGTTCTCTTAATATCCCACTTCTATGTCTCCTTGAAAAAACACTTCGGGCGATGATGGAAGAGGACGTGGCACAGGAGGAAGAGGGGTCATTTCCATGTTTATCAGGCCAGTCATTCACAAGTGGCTCGGAGGGTGGGTTCCTGCACCAGCATAGGCCAGGTAAAAAATTTTCAAGCCAGGGCACAGTTCTGGAGGAGGAGGAACAGTGTTCACAGCAATGTGACACCCAACACAGCTCGTGGGCATCACTGGACCGTGGCTGGGGGAATGCGGAGGACACAGATGATACACCTCCCACAGAGGACAGCTTGTCTTTTACTCTGGGCAGCCTGGCACACATGAGCAACTACATGCTGCAGTGCCTGCGCAATGACAGCCGAGTTGCCCACATTGTAACTTCCTCTGATTACTGGGTGGCCACCCTGCTGGATCCCCGTTACAAGGACAACGTGCTATCCTTAATTCCCTCACTGGATCGTGATCGGAAGATGCGCGACTACAAGCGCACGCTGGTAGACGCGCTGATGAGGGCATTCCCAAATGACACCGGGGGCTCAGTGGAAGCACAAGGCGAAGGCAGAGGAGGAGGAAGAGGTCGCCAATGCAGCTGCGGCACCACCAGCACCCCAGAAGGCAGGGTTAGCATGGACAAAATGTGGAAAAGCTTTGTCAGCACGCCACAACAAACAGCACCACCAGCTGATAGGCAACTTCTTAGCAGGGGGCAGCATTTCAGCAACATGGTGGAACAGTATGTGTGCACACGCCTACACGTTCTGACTGATGGGTCTGCCCCATTCAACTTCTGGGTCTCCAAATTGGGCACATGGCATGAGCTTGCCCTGTATGCCTTGGAGGTGCTGGCCTGCCCTGCAGCCAGTGTATTGTCTGAACGTGTGTTTAGCACGGCAGGGAGCGTTATCACAGACAAGCGCAGCTGCCTGTCCACAGCCAACGTGGAAAAGCTAATGTTTATTAAAATGAACCAGGCATGGATCCCACAAGACTTGTCTGTACCTTGTGCAGAATAGACATTTAGACCGGCCTCACACAGCCATTGGTATACTTAAGTGAACTTATTTTTTTTTTTTTTTATAGAACATAAGTCTTTATTGGAATTTGTAACAGGAGAAACATGAAAAATAAACCATGGTACATTTTATATGGAAAAAGTGAATCCATGCTAGAACATCTCTGGGTTTGTCTGCAGATAGTGATCTTTTTTTTTTAATATGTCTCAATATTTTGGGGGCTACCCCAATTAGAAAAAAAAAACAAACAAACAAAAAACAGTGTTGGCTACCTCCTCCTCCTCCAACGACACTTCCACCTACACCACCACGGTCACTGCCTCCTCTGCCTCCTCCTCCAAATTTTTTTTTTTTATGTGATTTTAAGTTATTTCCCTATCCACAATTGTTTGCAGGGCCCTTGTCCTACTCTTACCCCCATTTTGCTTCCTTTTGCAGCCCTCTAGCCCTTTCCAGGACTTTTTTAGAGCCATTTTGTGCCCAAAAGTTCAGGTCACCATTGACTTTAATGGGGTTCGGGACCGAACTCTAACTTTTTCGTGAAGTTCGGCCGAACCCGAACATCAAGGTGTCCGCTCAACTCTACACAGGAACATAGCTGAGGTTGTCAATCATAGGCTGTGTGCTGGGGCTCCTTCCCCGTCACCTTTTTTCAGTTGGTGTCAGGAAAACTTGTCAGAAGTGATTCATGCTGATAGCAGAGGAACAAGGCCGCAGACAGAATATCATTGTTTTGTGATATTTGTTGTTCCTCATAATTACATTATGATATAATAGTTGCACTGCAGACTGGAAATTTTACTACAACAAACAGACATTTAACAAGGTGTCTTGTGTTCTAGTCCATCCATTGTACAGCTGAAAAAAGCACAACATCTACATGTGTTTTGTGTTACTCAAATCCAACCATGTGGTACTGACCGCCATTAGTGTTTTATTGTGCCATTCTTATAATTGTGTTAAAATGCAGAACAAGTATAGAGATGGAGTTGACTGATGCATCTTTTTATAAGTTTCATTGATTATTCAGATAGAAGTGGTTGGCCATGGGGGGGGTTGGGCTTTTTCTCATTGTTGGTTATTAGGGGTTCATCACTGGTAGAGCTGGGAACCCAGTGCAGGGATCTCTTTGTAAGCATGAACATCATATATTGTATAAAGATCTGGTAAGTTATTCCACCTGCTGACTTGGAAAAGTGAAATATC
Organism: Glandirana rugosa; assembly: GCA_018402905.1. Taxonomy (NCBI): domain Eukaryota; kingdom Metazoa; phylum Chordata; class Amphibia; order Anura; family Ranidae; genus Glandirana; species Glandirana rugosa. The sequence continues at coordinate 205,586 of BLSH010150928.1, read as the reverse complement.
CATTTGATCAGTTTTGTTTTTATAGAAAATCTCCCCTCTGTGTGTTGTAGGAAGAAGTCTGCCTGTAGAGTCTTATGTAGAATATTCATTTATCACCTCTGCTGGATCTCTGGGACAATATAGTAATGTGCTTCAATGTAATCCGCTGAAGCTGGGGCTACATTGAGAAAATTCTCAGCTTACATGTCATGTTTGTGTTTCCTCCTCAGATCCCAATGTAAAGTCTAAGGGCAATATTCCTATAATTATCGGTATTGTTGTTGCTGTAGTGCTGATTGTCGCTTCTGTTATTGGATTCCTTGTATACCGGAGAAGACGTTCAGGTGAGCAGATTCCCACATCTTACCACTCCAGAGCTCTATTCACCATATATGAGAACTAGACCTCAGTCCAGACTGATCAGTTGGAAGCAAATAAATAATTGTATGGGTACAAAAAATATGCTGCACAAAGGGGCTATGTATGAAGGCTTTATAGGAACCCCATTTAACAAAGTTTCAGTATATTATTACAGAGTATAAGTATAATTATACAGGTTATGGTGAGGAGGGACTAAAGGAATCAGAAAGTCCTCCTAGGGGATATGGGTTTGTCCATTTCCCATGTATCTTGTAACTGATGGCCTTTCTTCACACAAAAACTTCAACTGTTTTGTTATTATAAATAAAGATTTTACAAAAAAGTAGCACAGTAAGACCCCTTTCACACTGGGGCGGTTTTCAAGCACTTTAGCAAAAAAAACATCGCCTGTAAATCGTCTGAAAACTGCCTCCCATACCGCCCTAGTGTGAAAGCCCGAGTGCTGTCACACTGGTGCGGTGCGCTTGCAGGAAGGGAAAAAGAGTCCTGCAAGCAGCATCTTTGGGGCGGGTAGGGAGCAGTGTATACACCGCTCTTCCATCACCCCTGCCATTGAAATGAATGGGCAGCATTTCCAAAGCACCGCACCACAGGCGTTTTTAACCCCTTCTTGGGGGTTAAAAAGTCCCACTAGCTGCTAAAAAGTGCCACTATAACAGCGGTAAAGCGTCGCTAAAACTAGCTTTATGGCCCACAACGCACCAGTGTGAAAGGGCTCTAAAGCCTTCTTAGAACATTCTCATTCCATCACATAAAGGGATTATTGCTCATTATGAGACAGGTGTCGCGGCCATTTTGGATGTGTTTAGCTTCTAGTGTCTGTTGGTGGCCATCTTTGGTTGGTCTCCCTGTATGGGAGTTTTCCATGTGCTTTTGGCGCCATTCTTTTCTGGGGACGCAGAATTATTTCAGCAGCGGTGGCATTGGCAGACAGCACGGCCTCCTTTCGCACAGAGACACAGGGTTCCGCAAGTATTGCTGGCTTCTCTCCCTGGGGTGCGGGAGCGGCGGTGCTGGGTCCCACTGGGCAGTCCTGAGGGCTCTGCAGGGGGTGGCATTGTGGGGGCGTATGGCTGGTAGGCCTCACAAGTGTCCTGGCGGTGGCGCAATGGCGGAAGCACAGACTGCGCTGGGACCTCTGGTTCTCCTGGATCTGTTAACCTCCATTTTGGAAGAGTTTTTCGCCCGGGGGGGAATCGGACCGGTGTAGGGGGGCCCCAAAAGGCATCCCCCTCCCCCCGCAATCTTCTGAGGAGGACTCGGAGCTGAAAGGGGGCTCTGGGGTCACTGGGCCCCCCATGGAGCTCTCAGATGGAGAGCTGGAGCCTTCGGATGGGGAGGAGGACCAGGGGGCCTCGGTGGTGTGCGAAAGGGCGCTGGTGGGCGCCCTGGTCGCGGCCGTCTGTAATTCACTACACCTGGATCAGGCTGGTGAGTCACAGGCATCCGCCTATACGTTTGGGTCCAAGAAGCCCTCTTGTGCTCCTAGGGTGCTTCCCTACCTCCAGTATTTTGACCAGTATGTGTATAAGGAATGGCAACGTTCGCTGAATTTCTTTACCCTGTCTAAACGGTTTTCTGTGCGCTATCCCTTTGAGGACAGCCTGTTACAGAAATGGGTCTCCCCTGCGGTGGATCCGCCAGTGGCCCGCCTGAAGAAGGCTTCTACTATTCCCCTAGAGGGGTCTCCCTCTTTTAGGGACCCGGCCGATAGGCAGATCGAAGCAGTGTCCAAGGCACTCTTTCTGGTGGCAGGGGCAGCCATGCGACCGGCTTTGGCGTCGGTCATGGTAGCTCAGTTGCTCACGGAGTGTGAGATGGAGTCAGGGCCGATCCTAGGGTCACAGACGCCTGGGTGCAGAAATATTTCTGGCGCCCCCACATGGGCGTGGCTATCTTGTTAACTCCTCCCCTTTACAAATGCTTCCATGGCAGCGACGTAAACACAGAGATGCTGCCCTAAGGAGTCTGTTACCTCAATATCCTCCCACAATCTCTTAACAATAAACAATGGTCAGAGACTGCAGACATGATACGACGGGGACGGTGGTCTTTCTCACGGAACCTGTGACGAAGCTAGACGGATAGCCGGCCCAG